>JANBQC010000313.1:0-32193 GCA_027576995.1 Dimargaris cristalligena
TTGGTATGCTCGCCACAATTATCCCTCACACGTGAATCGCCCGTGATTGACACCATTCCGTATGGAAATGGGTGGGACACGTGGATTGGTTTCACTCACGGTCGATTCACGAGTTAGGTATAATTGTGTCTAGAATCCAAAGACCATCCTGGTCATGTCCATTCGCTGGGAGGCCGAAGTCAAACTCCCCTTTAAGGTGCGAGGATCGGCCAACCCATTCTCACCTTTGTAGAATTGCGGTCTGGGTAGTGCTACGATTTCTCGGCATTTCCATGCGTATCAGTAGACGTAACAGAGAGGTCGGCTATTTTCCCACTAGATACGGAACGGGAAAGCAATCCTACATCAGGGCGGTGGTGGATCACGCGCCTCGGGGGTCTTTAATTATCCTTTTTTTGGGTTCAATAGGCCAATGATTGTTACTCCATTTCCACGTGCGGCTAGCCAAGGTCTTTTGGTTTCAAAGGCGGGCATCACTAAAATGTATAAAACGAAATGGTCCCAAATGGCTATTTTCACAGTATGTTTTCTTTTCGTTCCTACTCCATCCGATTCTCCCAAACGGGAAGAGGTGGTACGGACAAGCCTTCCCCATTCTCGGGTACCGAGTACCCGTCCTACCGGGTGACCACGGAGTGCCTCATACGCTACCACGAGCCGGCGATCCTGGTGGGTCAGAATGTAGATAAGCTGATATAAGAGGGACATGTCATGCCTGAACGCTGGTGTCAGAGCCACATTTAGATAGCCACGGAACGACAGCTTGTTTACTTTACCCATACGTACATGTGAATGACCCCTGATATCAAATTATGCCGCTAGGGGTACTTAAGCTTTGGTTTTTGATTTTATGAGCATGACCACGGAACCGACCATTTTGATCTGACTTTACACTAGGTGAAAATCAGAATCGTTCAGCGCGAAAAACTAAGTCATACCCATCGGCAGAGCTCGGAATTTGGCTACATTACTGGTGTAATCAACCCATCTGGGAATCAGTGGTGGCTTATCATTATCAAAATTGTGTTCGTGACAATGCCCCCGCCTCTTTTCTCCTTTTGTCAACTAAACGGCCCTTTTCAGTCGGTCTTATCGGTCGGATCAAACAAACAGTATACCACCATTTAGCTCTGGGAAGTCGGCTAGGATTTTGAACCTGCGGTATTCTAGGTTGTTGACCAATATAGGATGGGATAGGAGGTACATCTGCTATTGTGGAGCACGGATATGTACATGGGGAAATAATCCGTTCCTACTTAAATGGTTTTGGGTCGGCTTTCAGGGCGCAGTTCCTTGTAGAACCCCCCCCCCTTCAGTAGAAAAGGGAACGATTGTCGACAAAGCTACTGCCTGGCTAATCCAATTATCCAGCTTATTTATTCTGTATTTTTGAGCTGCAGACTACTTTACGTAATGGTAAATCGTCAAGAGTGGCAACAGCTCAGTGGACGTAGTCAGCAGATCACACGGGCAAAGTAGTAACTTGGTCTAACCTTATATGACCGGGAAAATCGGCTATTCCAATTGGCTCGATATTTTCCGAATAACTAGGGAGTCTTCTTTATCGTGTTTTAGAACGATCCTAAAACCACTGCCACGGAGGTATACCTAGCCGAAGGAATTCCTAGATCTTTATTTCATAAGTGGATTTATTCAACATCCAAATACCAATAAGGTTTTCTGCCATTGTCAAGATTACATCATTTAAATGATGCACTCTAAAATAGCCGACGGCTAATCAGCGAATCAGTTGCAATTGACAAGACCCACTTCATGTAAGTTACAGCCTTATAATACCTAACCAGAGGGTCAATTATCTTCACAAGAGACTCGTGTTCCATTACAGGGTACTCCTCCATCGATCAAATAATCTAACACCCAGTATCGCCCTGCCAATTACACCACATTTGATAGTCGTTCCATAAACCTCCCCATATCTACCCTCCCCCAAAAATAGATCTCTAAAATATGGAGAAGTTCATCTAGGCTGTATAACGAAAAATCTATTAGATGGGGCCAAAATTACTGGTTAAAATGGTTACTCCCACATACACAAATCATGTAAAACTTCATACAGCTGCTTTGAATTTCACTCATATATTGATTTCCTTCTATTTTATTCATACAGATAACATGTATATAATAAAAAATGTATAAAAAAAAGTAGGCCCCTTCCGGCCGAGTCTAAAGGTTTAGCTGAGCCATGGGGGGTAAATCAGAGCCATTAACATATTGGGACGGCGGACCCACCCGGGGCGACTGGTAGGTTTGGCTTCGACCTAAGGGGACCGTTGACCTAACCGTTACATTTGACAGCCGATGGGTATGCGATTTAGACAGGGCGGCTGGCCCCATTGGTGGTAGTGGTCCGTGCGAACGACTCTTTGCCGGGGGATAGCCTCCCTTCGCGGCCAGCGGCATATATCCGGCATTTTCCACCGTGGGGTTAGTCGCGGTAGACGGGGCGACATCCGGGTTGGATTCGCATACGGGGCAGAGGGGCGGAGTATTCATGAGAGATTGCAGGGTCTGGCGTTGGGCCACTTTAATATCGATTTGACTTAGACTATTAGCCCGGCCCCGCGCGGTGGTACGTACCGCTACGGCAGTGGAGCCCACTGTTCCAGCTGTACCAGCGGCCACCGACCCTCCTCTTAGCAAATGCGGGCTTGTGGCCGAAAAGTGGTCTCGGGTTAGGGGCCCGGCCGAACCCACACCGATGCCTCCGCCGCCCAATACATCACCATCCCCACCCAAATTCAAATGGGTCGACCGTGGCGAGTCTACCCATTTGAGGAGACTGCCAGCCAGGGGATGGTGTACCATTTTCTGGGCCGTTCCCGGGAGGGCCACCGTCACGGCCGGGTCCATTTTTTCCCGGGAATTCCGTAACAGCTGGAGAATATTGGGGTGCAACAGGCACCGGTCATGGAAAATATGGCCACAGAAAAAGGCGAACAAACTGGGGCCTTCGTCCATTCCACCGGTGTGGGATGGGTGGGTGGAAGTGGAGGCGGGTGACGGAGTGGTGGGCATTGATGACGATGAGTGGTTGCCGTTGGTCGGAAAAGCGGGTTCTTGGCAAGCCAGGCACATTGCCAGTTCATCAATGGCGATACCCAGTCGCTGGGCCCGACGAAGGTGGTCGCTAAACCGGATACAGTCGGCACTTAAAATCTTTTCACACCCTCGGCGTAGCGACACCTGGAGCTGTAAGTCCTGCAGAATGCGAATCAGCGTACCCTTTAGCCCGGGTACTTCCAATCCGGGTATCATGGCCTGTAACACTCGGACCGGATCGACATGGTGGCTTCCGGCCTGTTCCAGGAGACCCGTAACGAATTCGGGTTGGTCCCGAGCGTAGGTCAGCAGTTCCTCCCAGAGGGCCGGGTCGTTTTGTTCGCGGGCAAATTCAATCGCCTGGGGTACGTTGCGGAGGCGATGCAGGATAAGTTGAAGGGCCTCGTGGGAATCGCCCATCCGGCCCAGCAGGTATACCATTTCGGGAACCAAATCGCGGGATTCACAGACCTGCAGGGCGTGCTCGAGGCGGTAACCGTGGCTATAGCGAAGGAAGCGAAGTAAGAAAGGGTAGTCGTATTCGGCGTATAATTCCACCTGTTTGTCGTGAAAAGGTGCGCTCAGTTGATTGGTGTGGTGTTCGGCGCTAACCATCCCCGGCGCCCCGTAGACCGCGGCCGCAGCCGCCGAAGTTGGGTCGACCGTGTGGGGGCGGCCCTGTGTATCAGCCAAATAAAGCGCATGTAAGTAGATATGGAGATAGTAGAGTTGGCCTTGTTGCTGTAGCTGGCGGACTACCGCGTGGGGTGGGATGGTATCAAAATGCTGCACCAGCAGTTGAATCCCCGAGGCGCGACTAAGCGCCGCGAGGGCTTCACTGTCGTTCGCATCCGGGGCCGGGTGGGTGACCCGGTAGTCATGGTAATCGTAGGCTAGCAACAAGGCGGCTTTCGACCGCAGTTCGGTGATCCATTGGCGGGAGCTAATGCGGCTGATGATGTCGGGTTTGTAGAGACGCAGGGCGTACTCAACAATCTTGTCGGGTCGATTCTCGTACTCGTATAGGGTTTCCAGTACATCCATTAAAAGTCGGGCTTCCTCCGACAGGTCTTTGAGGACGGGCAGTCCCCGGGTGGGAGTGGAGGTCGGTTCGGCCGGACCGTCGCGGTCTAATTGCCGCTGGAGTTTAGATTCCACGGCCACAATGACCGAAGGAACATTATAAAGTTCGGAAGGCCATTGCCGAATCGTTCCGGCTAGGTGCTTCGTATCCTGGGTCAACCAAAACGCCAGTACCATTTCGTAAATAGTACTCGAGAGCCGTGGCGTGGCGGTGGGGATAAACGGTGCAATATCGTGGAGGCGGTTCATTTGGGCAAATTCAAATACCCATTTTTCCCAGAGTTCGGTATTGGTGCGCAAGACTTGGGGGGCGAGCTCGGCCGCCTGGCTAAACTGACCCCGGTCGATATACTGTTCCATAAGGAGTTGCCCCACTGAGGCCACCGTCTCATCGTCCGGGGGTGACCCAGTGGGTCGTTGCTCTTCCTCCTGAATAACTTCCAAGGCAGTATCGTACCGTTCCCTTTCAGTCAGCCAGTCGACTCGGTCTCGCCAGTCCCGGGGTTTGGCACACAGAACATCCTTAGGACTAAGGATATAGAACCAACGGTCGTCCCGGACTTGGTCCGGATCGTTACTAGCCGTCTCCGTCACGTCACTCGAGGGACCAATGCCCAGCCGGTAATCGTGGGCCTGGTAGAGCTCAAAACCGCGCACCGGGAGTAAATCGCAGGATAGTTCCTCGGCCGCCGAGCTGATTAAGCGGAGGGAAGGCGGGTCAGCCCGGGACCGACGCTGCTGGGTTTCGGACCGGAAATCCTCGTCGGGCCGTAGGGTATCTACGTCGTAGGATAGGATCATAATTTGTTGGCGAAAGGGGGCGATACCGCAGATGGCCGAATCGACGCTGAACACGGCGCTTATCACGGCGTACAGCTGAGGCGTTCCTGGTGATGGGTTAGGGGGCGCAGCGGCTGTCGGGGCTCGTTCCTTGACCACGACGACGGTGACTTGGTCGGCCCAGCCGATCAGCAGAGTGCGGTGGTCCTGCCAGCATAAGTGGCACGGGTACAAGTCCGCCCGGGGACTATCGGCTGGACGGGCAATATGAGTGATACGCCGCTGGGTCCGCGTATCATAAATCCTAACCCCCGAATCACTCGCCCACGTAATAAAGGTTCCCTGCCACTGTACCGTAAAGATAGGTCCCTCCCCCGAATGCAGTAGCGTATCCCGTTTCTGACCCAACCACCCCCGTTCACTCAACACTAAATCACCCGCCATCCCACCGGTCACAAATGGCCGGGCGGGTTCGTGGGCATAATTCGGGTGCAGGGCCACGCATTTCATGGGCCTTAGAAACCGGTAACTGGTGCGCTCGGAGTTAAATAGAGAATGCACTGACACGTAGCCGTCGTCGCCCGCACTGCCAATGTACTCTCCCGCATGGTCGAGACTAAGTGCATTGACAGTGGCCGAATGGGCGGCCCAGGATCGTACCTGATTGCCGTCGAGGTCGTGGAGACTGATGACTCCCCCGTGTGTGCCTACGGCTACGAATTTATCACCAACGGCGATACAGCTTGCGGTATCGCGATGGAGGAGGTCGTTGGGCTGAGTGGAATTGAGAATGCGCTTGTATTTTAGTTGAGGTTCGTCCTCCTCCTCGTCCTCGTCCTCTTCTTCTTCCTCTTGTTCTTCTTCATCCCCCGCCTCCTCGTCGTTGCCGTCTTCCAGCTCGCTACTGGGGGCCGACTCACCCAGGGCCGGTGTAGTTACTCGTTCGCCATCTTCCGCTGGGCCTTTCTTGGTAGGAGCAGATTCAGAGCAGGTCGAAGGGGTGGCTGAACTACCCCGGTTGCTCACCATTGGTGGTATTAAAAATAGGAATGCAATGGAGTAGTCGGAATGAGGGTTAGTGAGGAAATGATGTTTGAAAAGTGGGATAGTAGTAAGAAGCACAATCTAATGAAAGGTTAATGGGAATCGGTGGTAATGGGGACTAATTAGCTGGGACTATTTAATGACCTTGGGTGGCGGAGTTCAGTTGGACTACTGAAGTGAGACAGCTAAATAACAGGTGTCAGTGACGGCAGTCAAGGCCGAACCTCATAGAGAGCTGTGATTTAATATAGCCAGCATAGCAACTGCAGGTTCATTGGTATTGACATATCCCTGGGATTGGAAATTCGAAGGTCTCCAAATCTCGGGTAAACACTATATATTCTATAAGGCTCGTTGCTTTTACAACACTTTCCCGTACAAGAGTTGTCTATATTTGTCAAAGGACATTATGGTAGTATTATACATGACTGGCCGGAACCTATTGGCGTGGTCGGTGAGGCATTGTGTTTAAAATGGTGGATAATATCCAGGCTACATACAGGCGACTGCCTTGGATATTTAATGACAATGTGAATTCAGTACATTTTATTAAAGGTATGGCCTGATTAGTTTAGCACTGGGGGATGTCAGCGTGGGCCAGTGTCTTAATAATGAGCCTACCGCACTGGTAAAAAAACATATAGCTACATTGGTGGATTTTACTTCTTTTAAAATAGCACAAATGGTGGCAACATGCATCGTACATTAATGTTTGAGGGAACAGATGGGGTTATTATTAGGTGCCCTAGTCATCCTAGACGCCGAGAACTGGTATATGGGCTACCTATTTCCCGTTCCGTTGGAGTTTTAGTGGTAAATGGTTATTACAACCTGTCGATATTGATGGACTTCCAGTCCCTATGAGATTCTAGTGGAGATTGCGGATATGCACTATAATGGTTCAGCATTATATAACTAAGGGGGTGGATAATATAACTCATTTTTTTAGCCAAACCTGGCCCAGGATAACATGCCTCTGCCCCAGTCAGGAAATGTATAATGAAGTTCCCCCCACCTACCAATTAAAATCCAATTGCAGTACTCAGCTTTTTTTTTGATGATTTTTAGGAGTACCCAAAGACCACTTGGACTCAGCCTGGTTGTAGGATTCAGAGCTCATTCAGGTCAATCGACTCCCAGGCTTTCATTCCGACTAATTCATTTGTCTACGGTTGTTCTCTTTTAACCTCCCCCTTAGTTTTCACAATGCTACGCTATACGTGCCTCACGGCCATTCGCCGAACCCGATATAGTCTGCTGCAGCGGCTCAGCCCAGGCAGGGTGTCTGAAGCTCGGCGTTATTTGGCTACCATTACCTCGACCGATCCGACGACGCTACTACACCATTCCACTCCTTCGTCCACCGATTCCTCGTCGCCACCAACGGCTACCACCGACCCATTAGAGCCGCTCTTGACTCCACCACGTCCCGCCGATTTCGACGTCATTGTCATTGGCGGTGGGCATGCCGGCTGCGAAGCCTGTGCTGCTGCTGCCCGGGCGGGAGCCCGCACATTACTCGTCACCCATCGCCGGGATACCATCGGTGAAATGTCCTGCAATCCCTCATTTGGTGGGGTGGGCAAAGGGGTACTGGTCCGGGAAATCGATGCCCTCGACGGGCTATGTGGTCGTATATGCGATGAATCTGGTATCCATTTCCGAACCCTAAATCGCTCCAAAGGGCCCGCGGTCCACGGCCCCAGAGCCCAGATTGACCGAAAGCTCTATAAGCTCCATATGCAACGCGAACTGGAGCAGTACCCCAATTTAACTATTATGCAGGCCGGCGTGGATGATATTATCATGGATCGGACACTGACCCCCTCAGCTAGTCCTGACAATTCGCCGGCTGCCATAGTCGCCGCGGATGCTCCGGAATCGCTTGATATTCCCCGCGTTCCCTACGGATCCATTAGCGGTATTGTGCTAGACAACAAGCAAGCGGTGTTTGCGCCCAAAGTGATTATTACCACGGGCACCTTTCTCAAAGGGGAAATCCATATTGGCTTAACCGTTTACCCTGCCGGGCGGATCGGTGAAAAGGCCGCCACCGCCCTGTCCGACTCCTTGGCCGCCGCTGGTTTTCAGCTTGCCCGTATGAAGACGGGAACTCCCCCTCGACTGGATGGCCGCACAATCGACTACACCCATCTAGTACCCCAAGAAGGTGAAAACCCAGCCACCCCCTTTTCGTATTTGAACGAGCAGGTTGCCATTCCGCAGGGCCAGGTTCTCTGCCACCAAACCAAAACGAACGAGCAATCACACCAGTTCATCCGGGACAATCTCCACCGCAACGTACATATTCGCGAAACGGTTCGGGGTCCCCGCTACTGTCCCTCTATCGAATCTAAAGTGTTACGATTCACCGACCGGGTCGGCCACACCGTTTGGCTAGAGCCCGAGGGCCTGGATACTAATGTCGTGTACCCTAATGGTATATCCATGACCATGCCTGAGGATGTGCAAGAGCCCATGCTACGTACGATTCCCGGTTTAGCCAATGTGACCATGCTGCGGCCCGGCTATGGGGTTGAATACGACCATGTAGACCCCCGGGAGCTACGCCGAACACTCGAAACTAAGCGGATCCGGGGTCTTTACCTGGCCGGGCAAATCAACGGAACGACGGGTTACGAAGAAGCTGCCTCCCAGGGCGTTATAGCCGGGGCCAATGCGGCCCTTGCCGTGCTGGGCCGACCGGCGTTTACGTTGGATCGGGCCGATGCCTACATTGGTGTCCTGATCGATGACCTTATCACTAAAGGTGTCAACGAACCCTACCGTATCTTTACGGCCCGGTCCGAGTATCGTCTTACCGTTAGAGCCGATAATGCCGACCTCCGCCTAACCCAGCTGGGTTACCAGGCCGGTTTAGTCAGTGAGCACCGTTACGCCCGTCTTCAATCCGTTCAAAGCCAGCTGGAACGTGGCCTACATCTCCTAGACTCATTTCGCCTGTCTCCCAACCGCTGGAATGAGTTGGGCTTTACTATCAAACTGGACGGTAAAGTCCGCAGTGCCCTCGAAATCTTCCGTCATAATCGTCAAGTAACTGGCGTAGCTGAATATATTGCGGGCGGGGCAGCTATAGCCGAAGCCCCTGCCGCCGAAACGATGCGACAGTTACTAAATGGGCCCATCCCCGAATTAAGCGATATTCTACCGGCTATTCAGGAGCGCCTGCAAATTGAAGGCACTTACCGGGCCTATTTACGTCGTCAGGTCCAGGATATCAAGACCTTTCGCCAGGATGAAGGCGTTCTAATTCCCGAGGATTTAGACTATGATGTCCTCAAGAATTTGTCGAATGAAGAAAAAGACAAACTTAAACGTATTCGACCCACCACCCTGGTAAGTTCGTTGGATTTTGATAATATAACTATTTTTCACAATGCCACTTCGTTAGATATGCTCTGCCTGCCCTATATTTCTCTATTTAGTTACAATATTTGGCTGACCTGTTAAATGAAATTCCCCCAAATATATAATGCGATGCAATTTACTAATGCCCGTCTATGTAACTCGGTTACTCTATCGATGTCCCTTTTCTATATACTCTAATCACCTGGTGGCTAAACAGGGGGCTGCCAAACGCATCGAAGGTGTAACACCCGTTAGTATTATATCTCTTCTTCGCTATGTGAAACGAACCAAGCGGTCTCCAGAACCTAGAGGACTCAACGCTCTATAATTTATCGGTGTGATTTCTATTAAACCATTAAATTTTATATACTATACTAATAGGCGGGCTTATATACCCAGGAGAGATAGTCGTTTATTTTGGCGAACAGATGGTGTGGATATGCCCCCAGAGTATGCTGGCTACTCAGTGTATTTGAACATTGCCTGATATAGAAAATCACCGAGATTTGATGTACACAATGGCCCAGGTCTAAGGTGCCTGGGAAATATGATATGTTATGACACAGCGGCTTTGATGCTGTGCAAAATGGGTCTTATCAAAACATATCTGAGTTGTTCCGATTTTTCGAAAGTCCACGATGGGCTCAATGCCTAATATACCCTTTTCTAAAACGGCCCAATCTTTTAATGGTAACACTATTTTTAACTGCATTGTCAAGTATAATTTATTCAAGATAAAAGGTACCTGAAACGAATATAATAATTGAGGAAGTGCGATGTTCTCTGTCAGTAAAGTCATCTATCGTCATTTCCAAGCTACACCTGGTCCCTGAAGCTCCAAGTTACTGAGGGCGATTGTAGGCGAGCCATTTTGCGACGCTGTCCTTGGCTAGACGAAGGTTAGTAAATGTGTTATCTACTCCAGATGTGCCACTGGAAGGAGTCGGGTCGGAATATACACCGGCTCCTACACAGTAGGGATAGCAGCCATTACTGTTACTCATGCCGCCGCCCACTGCTTTAGGCGTCTTAATTCTTGGTTTAGGGGACTTCCTCTTTTCAAGATCTGATTTAGCTTCCTCTTCCAGACGCTCGGCAGAATTAATATACGGAGTGGACGACGGGGGCAAAGCATGGTCGCCGACGGGTTCAATGCCAGCCCAGTTGGCCGGGACGGCGGGATTGTAATTGACTTTAACACTGTCCTAAAGTCTTAGGCCCGAGGTTTTGGATAATTTCGTTAGTAGATCCGACGCTAGACGAGTAGAGCTCGGGGACAACGCTGGCAGATGCCAGGTGGGCGAAGACTAGGGTAATGAAAACTCGTGTAACCTTCATGGTTATGTTGCCTTGGGGAGTCTTGGGGGAGAAATTCAACGTAGGGGGACGGCCGGAAACAAAATGTACCTAAATACCAATCGATAGTCGACAATAGGCGCTGGAACGGGTTGCTGGAAACAAGGTAATACCAATGCTACTGGGTGTAGATTGATAGATAGCTGTGATGCCACTCAATTGTAGGGAGCAATGTATCCCTATATTTATAAGAGGCGGTTACTTGGCGCTTTGGTGTAATTTATGCAAGGTACTGGCAGTGTTTCAAATATCATATTAACGCGATACAACTGCCCTTCGAATCGAGGCCACAGCATTCCTCAAAGAAGTATTACGTCCATCAGCCGCACAGTATGTATTAAATTGGACCAAATTAGTTGATCTTTGTCATTGTCGCACCCCGAATAGGGGCGTCCAGTCATTGTATGCCCTATATTAATGTCAATGGAAGTGGTATTTAGGGGGAGGGCGAATGGGTAGGTGGATGTTTCGAGGATCATCTCTCTTCGTCAACTGCCACAGATGGTTTGCCGCTATTGTAGAACCAAGGCGAAAACAGAACAGTCTGTAATATGGGTCAGGAGTACAACGCCCATTTAGGGAAACCCCCCAATCCACAACTCCATGCCTAATTAGGAAATCCGTTGAATTCGTGCTGCTAATACAGTCAGCTATTGGGATAACTCCGGCCGGTCGGGCGCAGAACCATGTCATTCCCGATCCACAATCTGAAGCACTCGAGTCTCAGATCTGAAGATGACCCGTACTACCCACACCAAAAATAGACCTGAAATATTGAAACCAATTCTTGTATTGTAATCCGGGTATATTTTTCGCCGGAAACAGAGGCGTCAAGCTAAAGCCCGCACCAAGCGGCCATAATTGATTATATCCCTTCCCCCTTCCCTGTTGCTAGTCGGTGAAAAATTGCTATGTGAATAATGTCCTATTGACTAAAAGGTGTAATTGTATTATTAACCCCACCATTGGTCTTTACTCATCCCTATTTCTGGGGGATTTTGCGCAGCTATAAACCGGACTCTTGAAAGTGTGTATCCATGTCCTTTCCCTCTTTATTTGTTGCTTTTCAGGGTTTTAGAGCCATTTATCCTTCAATATGTTCCCTGTGGATGGCAAATTATGACCAAAAGGTCGCCTGCCTTAGACTCACTTTAAATAAAACTCTACTTCATCTGAAAGTGTGTATCTATATAAATAAATATCATTTAGATAGTTTAAATACCCGCGTTAACTGCAGGGAGTCAGCCGAGCTTGAAACTTATTCATGATATTATAGGGTGTCCAGTCTTGCGGCGAGTTTAACCATAGGTAATTTAGACCTTTAGGTTCAAATAGCGGTTTGACCACGCAATATTTTTGAGAAGAGGAAAGGGAGTGAACGGAAATTGCGCAAAAAGCCCGCTGCGTAGCCTCAGCGAGTCAGCGTGTAGGATTACACAAGTACAGGGTGGGGGGTAATAATTAGGAGTACTGAGAAGGACGGGCTGGTATCTGTACTACCCAAATGGATGGTTCAGTTTGGCCCCATCGCGTCAAATTGTGGAATAAATAGCGGATATTAGGTATAATCAATGTAAATTGGTCCCCCAGCCTATAGAGGTCTTATATAATTCAGGGAGATGGCCTTCTCCTATTACAGGCAATGTTAGCCAACGGAGTCCAATGTATTGGTTAGGATGTTCCACCAGTCTAGCTAGATCCCCGCGAATGGATCACGGTAGGAGTTTCGGCTAAATTACCCCATTTCAGTGGTGGTCTGCAACCCTCCATAAGGTCATTATATCTTTCGGCCTTTTAATCGCCACTTCGACGGTTATAGATTCATTGACTTGTGATTGGGGTAAATGGTATCAAGTACGTTCCCCGTGCAATTTAACACCAACTTGGGTCGGTACATTCGGTTATAGGGCAACTCGGTTTTATTATGTACCGGCGTAAACCACCCTTACAATGTAATTAAAGCAAATGGATAGTCTAAATACACGTTAATGGTTGTGTTCATGCTGTTTCATAATAAATTACAGTTACTCGAATGGCCTCCGTGAAACGAACATGGTCAATTAGCCTATTCAATAAATCAGATCGATCGTTTCCGAGGCTTACTCTTGTCTGACTTGGGCGGTAGCTTTTCAGTAGTGAGCTGCCTATTTACTAGAGGGATCTTGACAAAAAATCCGGACTCCTTGAGTTGGTAGGCCAGATCGGGGTCTCGCTGCACCAGCCATTTTTCCATCTCCCAGCGAATATTATTATTGCCTTGGAGGGTGGCCAACCGCTGAACCATCGTCAAAAGGTGCCGGGTGGGTAATTGTCCCGGCGACAGTTCAGCCATAAGGTTCATCATAACCGATGCGGCCGCTTGCAAATGACCTAACCGACAGTAGGCCGTGACTAATTGGCGGTAATTGATGGGGGTGGGTTCTAATCGGAGCTTTCGACAGTAGGTTTCGATATCCTGCAATTTTTGAACTAATGCGTTAACCATGGCGGGAGGAGAGCTGTAGCCAGCATAGCCCAGGGCCTCGGTGACATGTGAAATAATGGGTAAAGTGGCCACACGAAACGTGGGTGCGGCATCAGTGGCTGCTGGCGGATTTACAGGACTCTCTGGTTGACTTCTGAACTGGCGGGTCGGCTGCGGGCCATATTGGTCTTTAAACGGTTGCCAATAGCCTTCTTCCCAGATGCTTAGAGTGGCGGTATAGTCCTCAAAATGGTTGTGGATTTCCATAAGGCGGCGCACGACCCGTTTAGAATACTGGGCCGACGGAAGTTTACTTAGGGACTGGTTGATTTCCTTCAAGAATCTTTTGTCCAGTCGACCCATTTCAACGGGGGCTAGGTTAGGAAACGGATGCTCCTTACTCGGCAGGATCCGGCGTACCCGGGCGTACATTTCCAGCAGGTTGACTAGGGTGTCCGACGTCGGCACGTGGCTATCCTGGTGCATATCCGATAGAGCACGTACGGCCCCTGCAATATCCCGAAGTTCAATCTGCGCCTGGATACGGTTGGTATGGACGGTGGCTGGAGCGAGCTCGCCGATGGGCAGGCCTTCGGTGAGCATTTGGAAAATACCCTCCACGGCCTCGTATTTCTTCAGCCGTACCAAATAATCCACTACTCGCTCCTGGGTCAGGGAGGCGACCCGCTCCTCCGGATAGTACTTTTTGAAACCAGCCCAGATTCGGGTGACGGCGTCTACGTTGCCCCGCTTAGCGGCCACGGCCAGACGGGCACCAAACTCGCTGGGCGACGATCTCTTGAAGTTCTCTGGCGGGGTGGTTTTCCTAGTTGTCGGGGTGGGGCCTTGGCTCTGGTGTGTTCGAACGGTCTGGGAAAAGTACAGTAAAATAGGATTGCCTATACCCAGCCCTAGCCTATGGGTCAGACAGATGGATGCCCTTCGAAGGCTATAACTGTGGGTCAGTAAATTGGACATTGTGTGAGTAACAAGCTTAAAATACGGTGGGAATCATAGCCGAGGTCAAAGTAAGATCTGGTCCGTTGTAAATTCGGCGCATAGGAAAAATATGACTGGAAAGGGCCAGAAACCGTGTCAATAAATCTGGGGAATCCCGGATAGGCATGAGCTCGTCTTTAAATGGGCTGGCCATGCGTGTTGGGGGGTTGTGGAGGGGAAAAGTTCCTGGTGCAAGGTTGATTTTGCCACCAATACCTAGTCGACCCCAAGCTGAGGTTTTATCCTTATTCGAACATTCCAAAGGCTATCTGTCCTTTGACATTTACTTAACGAGTTGTACGGCCTGCTGTTTTAGCCTAAGTGTGGCTCATTTTCCTTCTTACCAGTTTCTTTTTAAAAATTTTGTTTATCGAACCATGGATATCGATGCCCCACCGCCCAACTATGTCCCTCAGCACGCCGGGTCTTCGGATTACGACTCGCTGTCCGAGACCGAGGGCAACCTTGAAGAGCTCCTCAATGATATTGTCCAAATGGAGCCCCTGTCGGCCCCGCTGCAATCCATTAGCAATAAAGTGATTCAATTCCGGTTCGACGACGAGTCTGACGCCGATGTGAACATCGACGAAGAAGGGCTAGGCAACCTCACCGACCACGAGGCCGCTTTCCGAGTGTTCCGAGACCATGTCAAAGAGGCCACAGGACTCGGCAAGGTTCGTCGCAAGCATGAGAGTCCTAAAAAAGGCCACCGGCCGCTGAAACTATCCATAGAGCTTAAACAGCTTCTGGGTACTGCCAACATGTACTATGTCACCCAGCAGTTCACCCCGGCCATTGCCGCGTTCCAAGAGGTCATTCGCATTAACCCCAAGATACCCCAGGCCTGGAAATCGCTGGCTCTGATCCAGGAGGAAATGGGGGACCGCAAGCGGGCCCTGGCGCTGAATTTGGTGGCCGCTCACATCACCCCTCGTGACGGGGACTTCTGGCGGCAGCTGGGTCACAGTGCTCTCCAGTTAGATGACCGCGTCCAGGCGCTTTATTGCTTTTCCAAGGCCATTGCGGCCGATCCGCTGGATGGTGATTCCCTTCTTCAACGTGCTCAGATCCATGTCAACATTAATCAGACTAGCTACGCTACGCATGATCTAAAACGGTACCTAGATGCCTATCCCCTGGATCAAGGGGTCATTCAAACCCTCGCGCAAATGTGCGTTCAAACCGGCGAATTTAAACTGGCCATATTTTGTTACGAGCGACTCTTCTATTACTCATACCTAGCGGAGCTACCCAGTTTTAATCAAGAGGAGAACTCCGAGGCCGGGGAAAACGAGTATGAAGATGAAGATGCCGATGAAGCCCCATCAAATCACGCCTCGCATGGTACCCAGCAAACGACGGTTGCGGGTGACGGGGCGCCGGCTACAAAAGCCCAGGCACATCTATATTCGGCCAATGACCTGAACATTTTTGCCGAACTTTGCATGATGGCTGGTGAATTCGAGCGTGTTGTGTTTCATTTACGCCACGGAACCCGGTACATCCAGGATCGCATGTACGAAACCCAATGGTCCACCGCCGACGAACTCGAGGCCATCGAGTGTTTCCGTACCAGTGCCGGGTCAGTATCCGATGGGGTTCTTCCCTCGAAAGTAGTGCAGTCCTTGCCACCGACTCCAGCCGTCAGTGATTTGACCGTACAATCATTCCCAGAAGAAATCGCACCCCTAGGCGAGTACTTTGAACCTACTTATATCCGGTGTCTACTACGTCTGTTGCGGGAACCGGAAGGCCCTGCTCCCTTCGGAGCCATCGACAACGATTTCATCCAGAGTTCGGGCGCCAGCAACGAGACTGCATCCGCCCAAAAATCGACCCAGCCGCAACCCAATGGGCAGAAGCCAGCCAAGCGAAAGACAGCCGTGGAGGACAGAGAAGATCTTGATGATGGAGGTGAAGATGGGGAAGCAGAGTCGGACGACGGTGAAGAGGAGGAAGCGGAGGACGACGACGAGGATGAATATAACGAAGGTGTGGATTGGCATACCGCCCCAATGGAGACAACCCCTGAATTTCATCAAGGTATCACTGGAAAGCGACCCCATCCCCGCCGGGTCCTCCACACTCGTTTGCATGCCCGCTATCCCCGTTTTGTAACCGCCATTCAAGGAGCGGCTAACCATTCGATGGCCATTGACCTCCGCGTTAAATTGGGGCAGTCCTACCTATTACTCCAGCAAGCGGAACTCGGCTTTCTCCACCTGGCCCCTCTATGGGATTATGAACCAGCGGACTACTCCGATCTCTATCATGAGGCTATTGATACTTTCATCCGCACCGGCTTCTACGCTGCAGCCCTAGACGTTTGCGAGATTCTCCTGGCCGACGAAGCCACCGCGGTCCCTTCGGTGTGGGTGCAAGCCGCCACCAGTTGGCGGGAACTGGGCGACCCAGGCAACGCTATTCAGTGTTTAGAAACCGCGGTGACCGAGGATTCCAGTGACTTGGAAGGCCAGCTATCCTTGGCCGAATTATACCAGGAAACCAATCAGATTGAGCAGGCTCTACACTGGTTTCGCCAGGTGGAGCAGAGCAGGGCCCAGCTGGGGGACGCCGATCCTTTGAACCCCCAGGGACCCAACAGTGGCCCTACGATGGAAGACACTACCGACGCCCAACCTGAACTGTTGCGCAATACTCGCCCCAAAGGTGCTTTATCACGATCCGCCAAACATGCCGAGATCCAGCTCCAGGCCCGCGTGCGGCGGCAGGAGCGGGCGGAGAAGGATATGGCCCTCTGGTACCGGCTGGTTACGCTCTATGCGGACCAGATCAATACCCTGGAGCGCGAACAGGCGGGTTTTGAAACCCAGTTGTACCGGGGCGGGGCCGAGGTCGATGCCGATGTCCTAGCGGCTTCCGTGATGGGCCATCGGTACAAACTCGTGGAGTCCCGTCAAGAATACTGCCTCACCGCCCGGAAAATGTTCCAACAATTCCACCGAACTAGATGTTTCTATCCAGCCGTGACTAGCCAGCGGTTCACTGGGTACCGCACCACCCGACACCGACTACCCACAGCCGCGTCAATTGCCACCCTTCTCAACCTGGAGCAGGGGAGTTCGGAGCGTGAACCCGTGGCTCATTTACCCCTCGAGGAGCGAATCAACCAAATCATGGGGAAATTGAACCTCTCGTCAAACCTGATTCGTCTTGCGCGAGACCAAATGGTGGCTACTCCCTTGGTGGGCCGGGCCCCACCGGAGAGTAAGGCCCCGGAAAAAGAAAGCGAGACCCCGACCGAAGGCGACCCGTCCCAGAGGAATGAACCCGCGCCCATTACCGTGGACCAAATTGTTCCCACCACTTTTCGGGGGATCAAGTTTGAGGTATGGAAGCGGATTTTCATAGAGTACGCTGTGCATCTGACCAAACTCGGACAAGGTGCTGAGGCCTACGAGGTCCTGGACACTGTCCAGCGTGCCAACGTATTCCGGTTTGATCCGCCTGTCCACCATGAGCTAACCACCGTTGCGACTGCCCTGGCCGTCTACAGCCGGCAGTTTAAGGTCGTATACCCGGCCGCACGTCAACTTCTGGCCCATCACTCTACTGAAGCCCGCTCCTACCGTTACTTGGCCGCTTTATTATGTAATAGCGATCCGTCGGGCGTCGAGCACTTTGGCCGAAGTTCGGTGCTAAAAGTAGTCACGCGGCACTTAAACTTTATGTCACCAGGGTTCCCACGCCGACCTCCCCGCGACCAACTCATGGGGACTGAGGACTATGACCCTTACCAGCAAACATCGGAGGACCCGCGGCTTCGTGCGGTCGACCCGAAGGTACGGGTACAATGTCTAGGCCTGATGGCCCAGCTAAAAGGCCGGCTGCATTTGGCCAACCGGGTTTACAGTGCCGCGGTGATGGTTTTCCGGAGCGCGTTAGATTACCTCCCCAAGGATGCCACGACAGAATTGTTGACAGGGGCCGGGCTCCTGTTGCGGGCCAGTCAGCGGGCTTCCGGGAACCGCCAACTAGTGATTCTTGAGGGGTTTAGTCATTTGTTCGCATATTTTGAATTGGTAATGGGCCAAGTTCCCGCCGAGGACGAGCCGGTGACCGACCTCCAGCGCATCGATCGAGTATACCAGGCCCAGCGCCGCCGGGAGGCCCTGTACAATCTCGGGCGGGCCTACCATCACCTGGATTTGACCTATTTGGCCATTCCTTATTACGAAAGTGTACTTGGAATCCGGCCGCTCCAAGGAACCACCAGTCCTATTTGGGAGCCCCGGTGCCTAGGCGACCTCCCCTCGGCCATGCGCGATCAGGTCATGGCCCAATTCGCTGATCCAGCCACGGCCGTCGACCACTTTTTATTCCCCGGTCGCTATGAGGCGGCTTATAATCTGGCCCAAATTTATGTGCTTAGCGGTAATCCTGGCTTGGCTCAAGAGATGCTCGCCCGGTTCTGTACCATTTAAAGTCGTTGATGCACAACCTATCCATCATATGTCGATGGTAATGTTTTATTTGTAAATATTGTTCCCATAGTTGCTCCGCCGGAAATACTCGATTTATTTCCGGGAACTATATAAATACCTAAAATTCCCCGATCATCGAATTTCTAGCTGGGGGGCATATTGGTTTCCCGAAACTGAATGGGGATAACCTAGTCCATTGAAGGGGCCTCGGCAAGTGGATATTGGCTAAATGGGCGATCCGTAATCAGGTACTGGAATTGGGCATAGTGGCAGCTGGTTGGCCCGGTTGTGGACTCTAAACTTTAGTGTCAATAGTATATTTGAGAACCGGCTGCGATTGGAGAGTTGCTCTTTGCTTTCCTGGATTCCTTTTTGACGTTGGGCTGATCTAGTAATCTCTGTCTGACTCTACGCCATTCCCGACCCATTCCCTATATCACACTGCCCTTGTTTTTCTATCCGGCCGCCCCAAAATCCGGGTTAGCAGGCTCCACCTAGCATTGAACAGCGGCATTCCGATAGCTACTTCACGCATTGAATGCCATGCGTCCCATGGTCTAGTTTCTATAGTCTGCATGATCTTTCCCCGTTTGCCATCGAGCCTCCGGCCGATTCGTGATTGCCTCCTTGATTCGATCACCCCTTTACGCCCTGTAGCCCAACGCGACCGATATACCCTGCAGCAACTTTCCTCAGCCGTACCTCCCCGAAACTCCGTTGGCCCCGGCTCATTCGGCCCATGGTTTACCGAGTCGGCCTCCCTGCCTAACTGTACCCCAGTCCAGCTCACGGATTCCCCCCGTGCTACGCATACCTTTACTCCTCCTACCCGGCGCCTTTACTCAACCCGATCAGGTCCCCCACGTTCGGCTTGTCCCATTCGGGTGTGGAAGACACGCCGGTCGCCGATACTACCGGCAAACCCACTGTCCCGACCCCTTAAAAAGAGCTATAATCAAATTATCGTTGAATTCCAGGACAATTTTGCCGCGGCTCCTGAACCCCTCCAATGGCTCGATCAATGGTTGGCCGAGCACCATGATACCCTGCATAGAGTAATGGCCAAACGCGAAAACGAACCCGACTCCATTATCTATCGAACCTTTACCAAGTACATTATCCGCACCTTACACGAACGATATCCCGTCAAGGACACGGAAATACCGCTGGGCACTCGAAATCGGGCAATATGCATGTATTCCCGTATTGGGGCCCTATCGACTGATCGCCTGCACATGGTGACTGATCCTATTCATACTCAACTTTTGGCATTCATACAGACTTTAAAGCCTCATCGCCCGGGCCAAGCTGCCCCGACGGAACAGTTCGACTTGACTGACTGGCACCCTAACGTGTTCCACTGGGCCGTTCGAACTGCCCGAAAAATCCATTTACCCTGGTACCAAACACAAACCCTTTACTTATTAATTCAGCCTTACTTGACACCCGAGTGCGATGCCCTGTACCAACATTTTGTGCCCCTGTGTTTAGCCCGTGCCGATGTCCCCTTCGTCGGTCGAATTATCGACGACTTAATAGCCAACCATGTCCGCCTTAAGCCCCACCACCAGTTCCAAGTTATGAAGTTTTTAACCACCCACCGGGACCCAAGGCGAGGAGAGGCCTTTTTCAATGGGACTTTAGGTCACCAGGGCACCTACGCTGAGGCCATGCATGCCGAACTTATCCGACTCTACGGGCAGTCGGCCTCTTTGGTGCCTCGTTGTCTTGATGTCTATGAGACCATGTTATCCCAGGACATTACCCCGGGATTCGTGACCTTCTCGGCCTTGGCCAATTCCTTCGCTAGCCACGGCGAGGTAAAGCACACGATCAGGGTGGTTCGTCGAGTCCGAGATTCGTCTGACCGTATGAGCCCATATCTCGCCGCGCTTATCTTGAAAGCCTTCTTTAAGCGGGGCTGGATATCCCGGGTCATTCCTGTATTTCGGCAGCTACAGGAAGGCGGGTATACTATGAACAGCGTGTCCTATAATATCCTGCTAGGGGCCTATGTTTGGCAGAACGATACGGCCATGGTGGCCCAGACCCTCCACCTGATGGCCGGCAAGGATATCGAGCCTACTGTATATACCTATACCTTCCTGATCCAGACATTCATGGCTTCGAAACAGTTCGACCAATGCCTTCGGATTTACCAAAGTATGCTCGACAGTGGCATCCGCCCATCTGCTGTTACCCTCACCGTGCTCCTCCCGCTAATTTTCGAAGTTTCTCAATCTGGACTAGCGAACTATCCCGCCGGCCTCGCCCAGCTGCCATCTGCCTCCGACTTGAGCACACCTAGTACCCTTCTTGGCCAAGTGAGAGCATCGGGGATCAAACCCAATGCCGAACTCCTACGTCGGATTATCGAGGCCCTGTGGTCCCAAAACCATTATCCCGAAGCCCTATTACTATGGCGTAATATCAGTCGATTCCAGCTCCGACATTCATGGGCTTCGCTAACCAACACCGTGGCCCATCTCATGATTCATCATGAACTACACACTAATGCCCTTGAATTTTTAGATCATGCCAGTGCGAAATTCCCTGCACTGTGCCACACTATCCCGTTATATCAGACTCGATTTCTTTTGGCCTACAGGGCTAATCGGTGCGACCAGTTTATACCTCTCTATCGCCAAATGTTGGACCATGGTTTGTTGATCAGTTCCAAATTCATTGCCTTGTCTCTGGCGTACACGCAGCAGCGGCAGCACCCTCAGTTGACTATTGAGATTGCCGAATTTCTCCAGCAAATGGGAATCCGGAGCCTGCCTAGCCATCACCAAATAGAGAGGCTGCGCCGTTCGTTAACTCATCCCTCAACATCGCCACCCATAATTGCTAGCAACCCTACGGAGTAGCTGCAGAAAAAACCATGCCCGTATTTGGGAACTTACCCCCCCCCCCTAACACTGTACAATAAAGCGTTCTTATCTCCGGATTGTCGCTGGCTAATATACTATTGGTTTAATGAATGAGTTTTGATTATCAAAAGGTGTGTTTACAAGTATATTATTTGGGAGAGGTAGCAAAAATAATACAAGCGGCTTAAATGCCATCGAAGAAACCGACTACATTCCTAGAAGTGAATAATTGGGCTGTTGTTGTCAGGCTAGACATCTATCCAAATGTAGGTTAATGTCGTTCTGTGGTATTCCAATCTGGCCGCAGGCAGGGCAGCACAAGGTGAGGGGTTTTGATCGCTCGTAAAAGTCGGTTAGTACGATTGGTGAAGGGTCATTATTGATAGACGGTAATATCATCGATGACTCATCTGGCGTATCGGCGGTTAAATCAACCGTTACAATAACTTTTTTAGAAGGTGCCTGAATCGGTCCCGGTCTCGGATGGGGAGGGTTGGCTGCCGACGATGACTTGGTAGGTGGTATACTTGTTTGCTGTAGCAGGTCTCGTTCGATATTGGTCTTATCGTTTAGAGGAGGGGTAAATGCAACGGGGCAGGCTGGGCCAGCACCAAGCTGCTGGCCCGGGGACTTCAGCCGGCTCCAATAATTTTCTAGTGGGCGCGCTGAAGAGTCGGTTGTCGTTGATTTAGCCGGGATGTTAGCCGTCAGTGGTTTGGTCCGTTTCGAGCTTGGGGTTGCTTGACCGTGTTTTTCTGAAGGGCGTTTCGCGGCTTTGGTTGGTTTCGAGGGCTCGGAAATCTTGATGTATGTGCCACCACAAGACGCCTGGTGGTCATTGTACCATGAATCAGCTGGCTGAGGTGCGCGATTCATACTTCGCTTAACGTACCCGAAATAGGGGGGGCGATCGCGACAGGGGCCCTGGCAGCGCCATATATGGGTACGGTAAAAATCCACTTCATCATGGAACGTATGGTAGACGGTGATTTGACTCCCACTGGCCTGGTTAATACGGTCCATGTGCTTATGGAATTCAGGTCCGTGACCATCACGGTCACGGTTATTCTGGGTGACAAACAAATAGGCGTGGATCATTTCGTGTAACAAAGTATTGATCATGTCCGATACGGGCCGGAACTTGAGGAGAGGCTCGCTTAGACGGATGGAGCAAAACCCTTCTCGGCTATGGTAGGAGCATACACCCGCGCAAAGCCGCATCCGAATCGACCACTTAACCTCGACCATATGGAGCTGTCCCCAGAAATAGGTCGCGTTATACTTGAGAAACAGTTGATGTAGATCGGGGTGAACTTCCGGGTCGCTGTTTACTAAGTTTTTATTTTTTTTGATTGAGGTCGCATCGGCAAACGGGGGAGGGAGGTAAATTATATCGAGTAGGACAATGAGTTAGAACCCGGTAGCGGAGAAACGATGACGGCATCGGACTGGGTCAACATTGCCAGGTGTGGTATGTTATAGCTATATGGACCATCACAGCAAGCATGCCAGGAGAGGCTTACCTGAAGGCAGTTTCGAAAGGAATATCGCACCACCCGATTCCGTTTGGATCGCATTGGAATCCTGGGCATTTTCCTCATTCTGAAGAGCAAGCGCCAACTCATAATCGGACGACCCCGTAATCTTTAGAGCCATGTACAACGAAGCCGATTGGTGACAAGTGTTAGTAAAAGCAAATACAAGGTAGAGAGGATACCCAAAAATAAATAAAGGAACGAGATTAACGGAATTCAATATCCCTGAACGCCTCATACTTAGCCCTAATCACGCTGTGGAGTACCGCAGCGACTATTTAATGTCCATAGCAATAGGCTCAAGTGCCTCATGATAGCTATAAAAGGCCAGTCAAAACTGTGATCCAAAAATAATCAATGACGTTAAACATTGGGTCAAGAGATGTATGTGCATATAAATAATAGTGACATTGGTGAGGAATGTTGGTAGCACTTCTATAGATATCCGGATGGTTATGACATGATAGGGGTCTTTTGAAAACTGCAACGTATCAACTAGGCGCAGATACAATAGTGTAAAAAGAAAACAACACTGTGATAATAAGGAAGGTATGTCATGCTGGCCATAAGGGTTTGTTATAATAAAACAAAAGGAGGCCTTGGATACGGCTATACAAAGCGAAGAAAATGAGAATGTAATCATATTTATTACTTAAACCAAATAAGGCGGGGGTATTTAATAGGTAGGGGATGGTGGGCTATTGTGGGGTAGCTTAAGTATAAAAGATTACACTGATTGTTCTGCCGGGTGATGATTGGTATTCTAGAGATGCTGATGCTCGTCATATAAAAATGCTGGTCCTAAATGTCTAAAGTAACTCTACTAAAAAGGTCTAGTGGTGAATACAGATCAAGACTGGTTGGTAATAAAATAATACCCCGGCCTTTAACTACATCTAGTATGGCGAAGGCGCCGTTAAGACCCCCCCCCGTCATTCACTGACCATATCAAAATAGCTGTTGGTACAAGTCTTTGGCCTGATCGGCTACTATAGGCTGCTCGTGTGTATTCAAAGCATCTATAATATTCTTGATGTTGGACTGTACTTCAGGGGTCCAAAGAGCCATGTCTCGCCACCTAGTGGCCAGAGTGCGCAAGGTGCTCAGCCCAGTTAAACTGACGTTTGAGTAACTGGTTTCGCAAAGGCATTGTTTAAGGGCGACCGAAAACAACTGAGTCGCCTGGTCAGCTGAAGTGGAGAGGATAGCATCCGATTGAATATTTTGCCAGATGACATCCGTGGCCTCCAATGCAGCGATTTGGATTTTCCATACCGAATCAGTCAGGTATCGGCACAGAATTCGACTGACTGGTAAATACAATCCGGCTAGATGAAAATAAAATTATACAGTTTAGAGGTCAAACGGTGTTTCGGTGTTAGATACCGGGAGTATATGTATTGGTTATATGAGGGGGATTCTGTACCTGACCGATTGTAGTAAGCTCAAACATCAAACTCCCTGCAAACATATTCTATAAATATTTGTCCGACAACTATTTCGCTGGTTAATGTAGCCAATTCGTTAAAGTGTTCGTTAAAATTACCTTGGGTTTCCGTTGTTGCGAAGGTCCATAACTGGCCCAATGCCTTTAATTTGGCCGATTGGATCATCAAGTATAGTGGTTTGCCCAAGGGTTCGTCGATATCCATTGCGGATTTGTTTGTCTCAGATTTCTCGCCGGTAATCTCCTCGTCGGTGAAAAAAGTAGTCAACCCCGATTTGCACCAGTCTGATTGTAACGTGGTGGCTAAAGCCCCCAGGCTCTCAATGGCAATCCGCCTATATTGCTGATCCTTTTTCTTACACTCACGAACAAGAGTCTGTTGAGATGGGCAGATGTAACAGAAAGTGCCAAATCAGGACGACATATGTTTGGTCAAGTTAGTAAAGTATCTGTGTATTGGTATAGTTCCGGGGACGGTTAACGGGACAAACAAACCCCGAAGAGCCATAAAATTATATTGTTAACCAATATGTACAGATGAAATACATTGTTGGAAACTTGACTTACCTCATGGATGGCTACAATAGTTGGCTGATCCAAGGGCTGGAGTGTTTGCCCGTGTTCCACTACGGTGACCAAACACCGCAGTAGTGCATCTTTACCCGCCCAGGTGCGACCTTGTAAGTGCTTAAGTAGCAGCGGAATTAAACCATGGGTGGTCAGATCCAGCTTGGCACCTAGATTGTATAATTTATATATAGAGATCAAAGGGCGGGGTAGTTAGTTTGACATATTTCCAGGGTGGAAGTAGTTGCGTCAATGCCAATACACTGTTCGCATTTTTTATGGTATCCGATTTACATTAGTGTTTGCACTGGAAATCGTTCCATGGTAACCTATATAAGGTGATTTTCGAAGAGAACGCATGAACGGTAACTTACTTAAAGCAACTGCGGCTTCTTTAAGGGTGAGCGCAGCCTGCTTCTTGACATCCCACGAGTCTGATTCCAGGAGTTGAACACTCAGTTCCATTATTTCAGTTTGGTACAATTGGACAGTTTGCGTATTGCCTATACAGTAATAGTGAAATGAATGGAGTAAGGTACCAAATATGAAATCAAAAACCAGAGAATAAATCACAGGATGAGTTATTGCTGTACAACAGTAGTGCAGGCCTAACAGAATTTACAAAATCTTCTCCAATAACTGCATGCACGAATCTGGGGGAATTGGCTAGTCCCAGTGGGTGGCTAGTAATATATAACCCATGTTAATTTGGAGCAGGTATTTTCATTTCCCATCAATCAAAATATAATGCCCGGACTACCGATGCACAGTTAGTTAAAAATAGTATGTTTTTACAGTGTACTTACCTCCATTCATGTTGGTCCAAACGTCCTGCCAAACCTTCTGGACAGACTCGTCACGATCGCGAAGGCCTAAATAGACCAACGGCAATACTGCAGCGGCAATGGAGGCTAGGCGCTCGGTGGCATGCATACTCAATTCTTTGAATGTAACGGGGGCCGTCACTCGTAGGTCAGAGGCCATGTGATCCAGGTAAATTTTGCGGAGATGTTCCGTAAGTCGGACCAAGGTGATATCCTTCGTGAGAAACCCTGCCAGGTAACCAATGGCCACGGACCAAGCCTTGCGAAGCGTCGCCGATGAGGGGTCTAGGAGATGGCCACTCACAGCCTTGACGAGACTAGCGGCATATGGGGAGTTTGGCTCGGGTTCACGCAGAAGATGGGGCTTCTTGAGGCATAAGGAAACCAGGGTACGCGCCACGCCGGCCCGGGTGGAAAGACCCGTGCCCTTGCGAACCAGGTGCTGTAACTGGGGCACCAAGTCCACCATAGTGTCCACTTGGACTTGGTCCAGGCATAATTCAATCGCCTCCGTCAATGGGGAGTTCCGGGCGGCTTGAAGACGTACTTGGTCCAACTGGTCGGCGGTGACATTGTAGGATTCGGTGTGGAAGCTCAGGTAATTTACTGCCTGTGGCTCAAACGCCGTCAGGGCCTCCAGTAAAGCTGGAATGACACGCGAAAGGTCAGCTTGTAGAAGTGGGCCGGCGTGCTTGCATAATTCCAGTACCGTCTTTAAACTAAAGTTACGGACCGGTTCGGCGTCTGATGAAAGGCCCTTGTCGAGCAGAAAGGGTACTACGATTTGAAGGACGGGCTGGGCGCGGGCAGTCGACGATATGGTGGCATCACAGAGCTGAACAGTAATGGCTCCCAGAGTACGGCAGGTCTTGAGCCCGGCTTCGCGGACACTCTCTTTAACATCGTCCAGGGCGCGAAAGGCCATCCGCCATAGGGGTTCTAAAAAGGGGGCCAAATCCCGACTTTCCAGCCGTGTCTTGGTACCTAGTAAATCAGCTACGGCTAAGCAACTAGCCTCCCGGACCCGCCACTGGCGGTTACCCATCTCACGAAGAAGGTCGTTAAGGATGGGTTCAAAGTACGTGTCCACCGCCTGGCGCGGCTCGGGGACGAGAGCCCGCCAGATTGAGCCCATAGCCTGATTCACCGCGGGGGACGGGTCGTATAAATATCGGAAAAGTAAGGGAATGAGAGTGGGCAAGTAGGGGGCCAGATAGGATTGCGACTGGGAGAGGATCGCCGCAAAACCAAACGCGGCACCACGCCGGGAGTTCCAAACGGCATGGTGGTTGGCCAGATTCATGAGTTGGTACACCAATTCGGGCTTGTTCATATCCGACGCCAGGGAAAGGATGGATTGGTAAGTGGTGACCGTAGAGCCGTCAGGGGCGGTGCCCAACTGACGGTCATCGAAAATCTCGGTATCGCCCGTGACGCGCATTGTATTGGGAGGTTTCCCCTCCCGGAAGAACGCCATCAAGAGGCGGACCAGGTCCTCCTTGGTTTCGGAGTCACCTTGGTCGAAGATGAGACCCACCCCCTTGGCCGCAACTTCCTGTATCAGCTCATCCTTATCGGCAAATAGTCTCGAAAATGCGGTGTGTAGGTCAGGTAGGTGGGCTTTAAGTGTCGGGGAGGTGGTTCCAAAGCGTACTAAGGTCAGGGCCCAGATGGCGGCCGATTTCCGGGCAGCTAAAGAGCCCGTTGGAACCATGGACGTCATGAGGGTCTCGATCAGGGACTCGATGGGATAAGCCGCCGTGGAATCGATCGAATACCCAGAGTTGCTCTGAAGGACCCCGATGTCTCGGTGCGGATCTAATAGGGCGCTATCCCACCCCACTGTTAGATAAACCCAGGCCTCTCCAATAGCAAAGTGGAGCTCAGGCTGCTTGCTATAGAGTTGAGGGGTTTTCCGAAGAAAGGCGGCGACAGTCTCGGCTTGATCGGGTAAACCAAGGGCAATATTAGCCAGGCTGCGGATACCCAATTCAATTCGCTTGGGGTCCTGGGACTTGGCGATCAACGTATCAATACGGGATACTACCTGGCTGAAGGAATCAGCCAGGGGTGCTTGAGCAAATAACGAGTCGGTCGAGTCAATGGATACTAATCCGAGCTGCAGGGGTAAAGAAAAATACCGGGCGATTTCCCCCAGAGCATACAGTGCGGCAGATACTAATAGGGAAGGCGTGCTGTCGTCCATGAGCTTGTTGATCAACGTGGATAGATACTGTTTGGCCTGATCAGCATCGACGTCAACGGGTGCCGGTACATTGCCTGGGACCAGCCTCTGAGTAGAGAGGCGGCCGAGAAAGTGGCCCATAAACAAAGTCAGCCCGTGTAACTGATCGGAGGGGAGAGTGTCGGGGGAAGCGAGCGCCTGCGATATCAGCTGCTTTCCCAGGTCTCGAACTTCAGCACCACCCTTTGCATTGACCAGCAGTAAGGCTAAGAGACGACTGACCGCCAGGCGCGTGTGGGGAGACCGGTGGTAAAGGAACGAGGAGAGCTGGGCGGTATGGGGTACCAATAGACAAATAGCTGCGGCCGGGGATAATATGGCGAATTCCAAAATAAATTGAACAGCTACATCTACAGTAGGGTCCACCTCGTCACGCTGGCCCGACTTCAGTGGGTTACATAACAAGGCCATATAGCTCGCTAGGGCAGCGTATGAGATCACGGGCGCCACGGTATCCTTCTCAATGGCCACCCGGCTCCAGTTGATGCGTAACTGGTCAACCAATAAGCCCCGGAAAGCCAAATCCTCGATTTGTTCATCGTTGCTGAGCGTATTAAGCTGGGCCCGAAGGGCGGCGGACGGTGGCGTAGACGAGGGGCAGCTTAAAAGACCGGCGCGAATCAGGAACAGCCGGCGGATATACTGCAACATCGAAGCAGTTACGGCAGATCCATTGGCGCGGACAGGTAAATCCTGTGAGACCAATGCGGTATGGTCAACCAAAGGCTCAGGCACAGCGGATATGGCGGGTAGATCTAGGTAATCGGCGACCACTCTAATCATGGCGCCAAAGTCCGGTACTTGGTCAACAGCAGCAGCATCATCCAGTTCGAGATTGAGCCCCTGAAGGGCTAACTCACGGACCTCCGGTTTGGAGTCGTTGGCGAGTTGCAGACAAATCAAACGACTGTACGGGTCGGATCGGGTGAAGACTGTCTGGGCGTACTTCAAAGCACAGAACCGATTAGCCGCATTTTCCTATATACCATAAGACCGAATAGAAAGGCACATTTGGAGTGGCACTCAGAGATAATAGTTAACATTTCGATATATTCCAAGAGTCGTCGAGATTTGCAGTAGGTAATACTTGGAAAAAGGATGTAGCGAATTTTTGCACCCACGAATAAAGCCCACATGCCAGTCCTCCAGTCATATTAATGCGATATTATAGTTGGGTAGGTATTGGGGCCATAGTTGGATGCCAATATACCACTGGGCTCTTACCTCGATGCAGTTGGAATTAATCAATTCCACAATGGTATGGATATCAGAGTCCGTGCCCCACTCCCGAATGGAAACCATCCCGGAGGCCAGGCCAATGATTCCTTCTTGAACCGATATTTTCACGTTGGGGGGTTCGTGGCGTAGCGCGTCGAATAGAGTTCCAAGAAGGGCAAGGTCGGATCGGATAAGGCGGGGTACTTTCTGTCCAAGCAAGCCAATCGCAACATAGGCATAGCCGCGTAAAGTCTCATCCGATACCGGAACAGAATCGCCGGAGGTAGCAGGCGGGGGGCGAATAACCTTCAGCATACCCGAGAGTAGGACCGGCATGGCGGGCTCGAGCAGCTCGGCCGGGGCCATCCGGAATACCCAATGGACAAACGACATGCCCTTCTGGCGAAGACGGGCATTAGTGGCACCGAACAGGGCTTCGAAGATAATCTGCAGCGTGGCGGGGAATGTCCGAGCTGCCGTAACCGATTTGCTGGCGTAATTGAGAATCTTTAGTTTGAGCGCAATAGCCACCCCTGGCCGAAAATCGGGAGAAGCGGAGTTAATAACCGCAGGCTGTTGGCCTTTGGAACCCAGGAATAGCCGGAAAAGGGCATTGATAAGTTGGGGGTTTTCCCAGTTCGGGGCTTTGAGTCGCTTTAACTGGTCATCGCCCAGGGAAGCTACAGACGGGTACCGTGGATCACAGCTAGCCACCAGGGCAAGCATAAACCGATGGAGGGTCAAATGCGGAATTGCTGTCGAAACGATATTCTGAGAGGGATCCCCTTCGACAAAGCGCAGTACATTTTCCTATATGGTCGATCCAGGTCAAGGCAGATGTATAGAGACAATTTGAAATTGGTATTAGGGTTTCATTTGACCAAGGGTACCCATATCAAACCAGGGCATAACGTCGGATTCATGTGGGTATTTTACTTGACCTACCTTTAACTGTCGGAGGGCATCCGCGGCCAACAGCCAAGGGGCTTTGCCATCATTCGTAATGAGGGATAGATCCTGGGTACTTAAGCCGGGTACGCTGGTAAACTTTCCCGAAGTGAAGTCAGGATTAAAGGGAAGCATAAGCAACTTCTCGAATAGGCCGAATAGAAACGTCAACTCTTCGGGGCTCTGTACATCCGCTGTTGCCAGTGCAATACCATTGAGTGAACCGCTTGCCAGAATGCGAAGGAGAATGTCGACGAGGATCTTGCTCTGTCCAGCTGGCTTCTTCGACAGTCCCGCGATGACCCGGGGTAGAAAGAGAGACACGGACTGTAGGAACCGGGGTAATTGTGGGGTGATATCCCAAATTAGGTAATATAATTCGGCTATACTTTAGCGACGTATAAAGGGTGAGGTATGAAGTGGTATGGAGGAGCTGCCAACTATAAACATGGTATATATAGATGCACATTACTTTACTTACCGGGCTATCAATACGATCAAACCCCATCTGCAAATAAATGAGTGCAAAGTTGGCCATCAGGGAGTTCGCAGTTCGGGCCTCCGCGCTGGCCTGGGTATACACGTCCATTATAGCTTCCAACGGGAGGGCGTGGCCCTTACCCTTGATGCGCTTGTTGATATGGCTAAGGATGGATATAGCCTGGCGAAACAATGTTGCAATTCGATATCAATAGCGGTTAATTTACACATTGGACCTTCAAAGAACCGCTCCATGATATAAATTGGCTGATAGTCGCTACAGCCAGGTCCGAAAATGGAGGAGGGCGGGTTACCTTTTCCTTAATTGGGGACGGGTCATTGAGCTTCCCGAGAATAGGCACCAGGAACACGCCAACGAGGCTGAATAACTGCTCGTCGGTTCGAGCCAGAGCAAATTTGAGCTCGACAGTTTCCAATAGTTCTATACAGTTTAAGATAGGCCGGTAGAGTCCCCGGGTACACCTGGCATATAATAGACAGGAATTAGCTTACCGACAAGGCTAATGGTGAGGTGGAAACGGGCGGGGCAAGACGGGGGGGTATCATACCAGGTCAAATGAACCAGAGTACTGCGAATGCATAAGGATACTTACCTAACTCGCGAGTAGCCATGGTTGCTACGTGGGGTTGCCGATGCGACTAATTGAAACGGAGGATGGGGGGTCGAAGGTACGGTAATGGGTGGTCAATAGAGATGAGGCACTGGTGAAAAGGCAAATGGAAATACAAAGTAAACTAGGGTGGTTTAGGAGCGAACTTCTCGGCTGAAGCGGTAAGTAAGGATAATGGAACTTGGTTATCAGACCATGCTGGGATGACGGTGGTATATTTAAGGAGGCAAGTGCGGCTGAATATCGGGTATATTAGAAGCCGTCGACCGATTAGTCAGCGAGTGCGAAGTTCTATAATACGTGGCGTCTTAGAACTGGTCGATGGAAATACCCTGGTACTACGTGGATAATTTAACTCGAACTCGTGTTCTTACGAAGCTATCACGGGTACCCATCTATTTCGATCTCGTGCTTTTATAGACGTACTCGAAGCGTTAGATTCGCCTATTAAGCCCATTTGATGAGAAAATACCGGGTGGTGAAATCCACTCTCGGCTTTGACTGATGCCACATTTGGGCAATATCGGTAATTGAAGTTGTCATTTTTTTGGAGCAAATTCGAGTGTAATTTTCAACCCTGGCCGATAAGGAGCCGAAAATATCATACCTATAGCCCGGAAAGGGTGATGGGGGAATTGCCTCTAGTAGGATATAGAAGAATCTGGTCATCAGGTCGAGCCCTTCGGGGCAATAAAATACATGGCGCTCTCTGTCACATAAACCCCATTCCAAGGCATGTGCACTGATACCATACTCGATGTGTATTAAAGTCAAGGTGACAAGTCTTTTGCCAAAGATTACTTTTCATCCAGCGGGGACGCGGT
>JANBQC010000314.1:0-32152 GCA_027576995.1 Dimargaris cristalligena
TATATATATATATATATATATATATGAAACCCGACCTACTTCCCCCTTCTAGCCAAAGGGGCACCACCCCATTTGCTGGCCGCCATCTCCCTTATTCTGATCCGTCGATAAACCCCACCGACACGTCTAGAGGAGACATCAAGTCCAGGACATGGCGTGATTCGCCCAATTAAACTATATACATCCTCACAAAGAATGCCTACGGTGTTTCGAAAATATGAATCAGAGCTTAAAATCAATTGGGTATATTCCACTGTTTTGTAGCAACAGATGTCTCTCTAGAGACTTGGTTTTCTCCCACTTGTCATGTAGTATTCCAGTGAGTGGATCACACCAAACCTGACACGATGGACGTTATTGACATTGCGTCTATTCCCATTTGAGGAAGCGGCCATTGATTCATCAGTGCACTCGTGACTGCAACGTTTGTAACGGCGGTTCTAGAATGAGTTTGTGGATTTTTGCTATTTCAAATAAACACTAATGAGTGATACATTACTGTCGGGTTAACAATGGCGGAGTAATTGGGGGCATATGACTTAAATGGGGTGTTTGATTTTCCTGATTTGGGAATCAGGTACCCAGACCTTGCAATGTACAATGGTTTAGTATATTTTGGAGCACACCTGGATAAGGCAATTCACCCTGACTACCCATTATATTGCTTACAGTGTAATGGCCCAGTGAAGGCACTGACTTGGCACCTATTTCCCATAGCGCCATTAGGTGTATGATTAATATCATCGTCACCTTTTAAATCCCGCAGTCCTTGGGTAACTCTAGAAGAAGTCACAAAACTAGGGTGTAACAGAGGGGCTTTCTTAATTCAATGTGGCCCATCTCTAGAGACAACAGAGTTGCGAGTGTGTGTAGGAGACACCAACGATTGGATGGGGCGGCTATTTTATCGGCCAGCTGACCCCTCCTCATCCCAGGTGAGTCCTATTCTGGGTGGTGCCAATCCACTTTAAGTGGACCAAAGAACCACCGGGGATTGGTCCACCCCCCGACACCACTATATGGGAGTAGTTCAAAAAGGCTGTATAACGAAAAATCCATTTGATGAGGCAAATACTACTGGTTGAAAATAAACATCCCACCGATTTTCCCATACACATATTGGTTAAAACCTTATACAACCAAGCTGAACTTCACTCATATGGTTGTCGGCATTCGGAATTGAATACCGCAGTGAATCAGGCTGCGCTCGTTTCATCGGGCGCCCGTTAAAAATGAGCTAATCAGCAACCCCAGCCCCAGCGCGGTGAACCAAGGTGGGGGGAATGGCCCTATTTACTATGACCGGATTTGGCGAATATTTCTATAAACTGATATTCAGGATTTTCGAGGCCCGTGGTCTAGGATTTGAAGAGGATAGATGAAAAGCCTCATATAGGGTGGATAATGGCTACAGTCGGTCTAGTCGTGAAGGCGGACAAAGGGGTTATGGTAATGGTATTGGCAGCGCGATGACCCATACTTGAATAGTTTTGTCTGATCAGGCAGAGGGCGGCGTATTGGAAGTAGAGTGAAAAGTTGAGGAAGGGTCGAAGTCGTAGGGGTTCTCTAAGGGGCATTGGACTTTAGAATAAGGGTGGAAGTTTAGAATGAATTTTTGAGTTATCTCAATGTAACTACCCCCCAAAAATTGAAATTTAGAGTAACTTTTGCCATGCTTACGTTGAACCCCGCCTGGGCTAATGGGGATGGTAATCGACACCCCTCCCCCATCAACTTTGGGGGATCTATGGAATAGGTATCCCCCAACCCTCCCCCACCCCCACTACTCTTCCATCAACGGTAAACCACCCCACTTGCTGGAAATCTATTACACCCCTCCCCCTCATCGGTAGGTTAGGTCCCCCATTAAGACTGCCTAAATTGGTCGATTTGATTCAGTGTTAGCGTACCATTCTTGGCATAATAATGGCCACTTCACTTCGCTACTGCGATTTTCCACCCTCCCCCAAAAAATAAATAAATTGAATGGGTTCGTCCCAGCCACGGAGAGCCTACCCTATTCCCCTCCCCTCTTGAAGGCTAGACATGTTTCAAGTGCCCTTATGCACTGGATCTAACCCCACTCCCCAGCCAACCACCCCCATCCGAATAGATTACAAATTTCAAAAAGAATTGGAGGGTGATGAAAACACTGTGTTGCGGAAAATTCCGGCAGTACATGGCTGGTGTTGGTTCAATAGTGACCGATGGCATATGGACTTGAGCACACTCACCCGACTGTCCCCTCGCTCGCACGCTTTACCTCCTATCTATCTCGTTCGAGGCCCATTGGCGTTGGGCAAACCCCCCCTCTCAAAAGAAATGGTCAAATGGGCCATGTAGTGAGGAGGTTCCCTGAACAGGCTCCTCTCTTCCCAAATCGAATCAAATATACCACCACCACCATTACCATCATCACAATAATAATAGAATATAACAATCCTGAAACATAGGTGGTACGGAGACCAGGCCGCTAGGTAGGGACTACCGAGACTGTTCTCCTGCATGATAATTGCCCGTTTCGAAAATTCAGTCGAGGACTGAACCGATATATTGGCGGGTGTGAAGGTGAGGGAGTTGGAGTGTGTAGGGGGATTCTTTTTATATTTTACATTGAAGGGAATAAGGGGGAGATTCATTTGGGACCACTCAAATTTGAGACACGGGTTTACCTTTCGGATGCGGAACGAACAGATCTTTACTTCCCGTTGCCGACTGTTCCGTTAATGGGCTGGGTTGGGAGAATGGTGCACGTCAGCGTCCACCTGACCCTGTGTCCCTCCGCACGTTAATGCGAATGTGGGCGAGTTGCGCTAGGCATTACACTATAATTAGGTTGGTCACATGGAGTCGTGGCACCACGAGCGATGGCAAATTAACAATGGTCGGCTTTTTTCTTTTATTTTTGTCTTTTAATGGCAATGGCTGAAACTAGAGAAGAAAGTCACCGAGGAAAAGACATCACCGTCAAAGGGGAGGGAGGTCCTTAGTTAATACGGCTCTAATTAATGCCGGTTCTAAATTTATCGGAGCACTGTCGGGTAAACTCAAAAAGCCATGATGTAAGAAAGTATTACAAATGGCCTTGGCCACCATCCTGGGTCTTAAAAACATAGCCAATGGGTAAGCCTGTCACTCTTGGCATTGGCCAGGGCGACTCTCACCAGTTCTCTCCCTATGTAAATAGGGCGGTGTACTAGGCTAATCGGTTGACCCTTGATCTTGAACAAGGGACCTGCTTTTTTACCCGAGTATTATTGGTTAGATTGTGATTTTTTTGTTACGCTGGCCCCCCCTCTACCCTCATTTTCAGCCGAATTAGCTTGATTAATATTAATACTTGCGAGAGGATTCGCCCGTTTAGCTCATCCCATAGTGGCCCAGCTGTCCGCGTGATCCGTTGATGCATCCTCTGCGGCACAGCCGAGTGAGCGGCATCTGAAACAATTAACGGCTTCCAGAGCCCAGTAGTATACTGCAGTTAGCAAGCGACACGATACTGCCCCATTCGACGAAAAAGTAGAAGAAGAAGTGGTTTTAGCTAGCTTACCAGTTATGTTAAACTCACTGATACTGGCTGCAGCGCCAACAGCAGTAAAGATGAGAGTTTATTAGCCACAGACCCTAACATTTGATTTCCACGGGGATTGTCCGATGCAGTCAACACAGCCCGCTGCCCGAGAACAAATTGCGTACCGCGGCACTGTCGCTCATTGCGGTTCTCTGCCTTGGTATCTTTTCTTTTTCTTGGAAATAAATACGAAGGTAAGGAGGGGAGGTGAGGGGGTGAAAAAAATAGAGAGGTTCCCACAGGCCTACCCAAACTGATAATATTACCAAGCGACCCGCTCTGGACATGATGATTTAGCCGCTGGCTTGATTTAGAAACTAGCACCATAAACGATATACCCACAGAACAGGGGGAATGGGTCCTGACCTAATATTTCCGGTCCTCGCTTTGCGGGTACGCACCTCTGCCACCACCGCCCCTTACACCTTGCCGAGTGTGTTTCCCGCTCTACAGCTTACACAAACACACGCACCTAAACTTTTCTAATCTTCCTGATTATCGTTCCGAACAATTTGAATCACCGAGTGAATGGTAGATTCCCTGGCCCCCTCGTCTAGCTTACCCGTTTGCAGCGAAGCCCCACTATTAAATCCTTCTATAATAGGTCGTTTACAGAAACTGGAATTCGGGAGGCTTATTCATTATATTAACTAACCGGTTTGGTGAATTGAATGGCGGATCAAATGTCTCCCCTATTCGGTCGCCTCTCCGGCCACCCTTCATCTGACGGCTTCCCAATTTACTAGCTTATGCTTGGGAAGTTGAGACGAAAGCTCATGCGGATCGGCCAATATCTATTTCCTGTAATAATACTCGATTATCTTACCATCTTAATACGGCGGGAAATGCTGCACCATGCTAATAACTACATTGAAGCTGGTAATGACGACTTGGAAAGACCAGGGGAGATCTGGCAATCCGATACCGATAGCCGAGACTCGTATGCCTAATATTCCACCCCTTCACTAAACAGCCCTCCCCCCTCCTTCACCCCGGTCAGTTAGATCAGACTAGGCGGTAGCATACCTTAATGCATTCTCCCGCAAAAACATGGCTGGCCCAAGGAGTTTAGATGGGTCATTTCACTTCACGCTAGGCCGACGCCGGGAACTCCACCCCTCTCCTCCCCATATTGGCTCCAATTCGTTGTGCGTCGTACGTGCTGCATTATGCGCTCTAACTACCACTAGGGTACCATAAAAGCTAATACGGTTATATTGACTCCCAGGCGTCTACCGATGAGGATTTAGTATTATTAGTCCCAGAGAGATTCCGACGGCAACTGGCCAGGCGATAATAGTTGGTAGCGTCATTTATACGTATTTTCTCTTATATAGTTTTTTGCTACCTCACACACACACACTCTCTCTCTCCCCTGATCCAATGTACGGCTGTCCGCATGTTTGTCTAGGGTCATTTAAAAAGAGTGAGCTTCTGCTGTATAATAATTAAAGGGATGCCAGGGAGGAAGCCAAGCGGGGAGTGGATGAACGAACGGAACGGCTAATTAAACCAAATACGCGGGGTGGTTGAGACCATTTGCATCCAGGACAACCGGCGGGCTGCTGCAGTTGTGTTAGCCGACCTCAAAGGACACGGGGTGGTGGACATGCCTTTTTAATATTGCAATTTTCTTAGGTCAAGTTAATCAAGGTATTTCTCCCTTGAATTCACGGCCAACCTGCCCTCCCCATTTTTCTCCTGGAGGCTCATGTTGCGGGCTACCGTGGTAAACGGCATGGGGGGTCCCAGGGAACTAACAATTGCAGTGGTACCGACCTGGCCCGCCTCCCACCATTCTCAACCCAATGGACACACCGCCCCTTACCGAACGGTGGCGGAATGGGCTGGACTAAATTAGGGAAAATGACTCTAATCATTGCGTTATCGACCGAATCCATATATATATATATATATATATTCAGAAAATGGCAAGAACAGCTGAGGAGGTATGAAATTCAAAGAAGATAAGTAGTCGGATACGTGGCAGTCTAACTCTCCCTCCACTTCCCCATTTGGCCCATTTCATTACGGCGGACCTGGTGATTTCATCTCAAGATTTCATAGTCGAGTCCCGTACCATACCATCCCACCAAGTCTTATCCGCTCTATAATATCCGCAACCCCTATTTAGTCTTATGGAACTCCCGACCCATTATGGTACTACTATACCTATAGAGGTGGATGGTGACACCTTTCTTATAATTACCATTATAATTGTTTTGTAGCCCAAGTGGCCAAGCCCCACCTGCGCCTCGTATGCACCTTCCCCTCTTCCCGGATGCCTCTCTCTATATACACTCCCACTAGGCACTGCCAGCCGCCTTCCTGCCCTCCTGAGGCCCATCGCTTGGCTGGAATAATTTCGTACACTCACGGGGATAGTCCAGCAAACATGCCGGTTGCACAGCGCTTAATTAACGGCAGCTAAGTTTACCTTGACCTCAACCTCCTCCTTCTCGTCTTCCATCGCCCTTTCCCATTCCCCTGCCTCGAGGCTCCCTGTCTATATCCGCCTACTCCCCTCCCCACCACTCTGATCCGCGGTTTTGCTGGGGTTTCTCTCTAAACCATAATAATAAAGTACCTCATCTCCTCCCTCCCCGTTCTCCATCCTTCTCTTGTAATCGGCAACTACATAATCAATTATTTGGGCGAGTTGCCAAGGTCCAAGGTAAACCTGCCCCGTGAGGGGCAACCCTTGAGGTGATTTACGCACCATCATAACAAATCAGTAGGTCCTTCCAAACACAATGATACCATTAACGGTGAAGAGAATAGCTTGAATATACCTGGGACCTACCTACCTACCCACCTGGTCCAATTAGCTGGCGGGATTCAGCGAACGAGTGTTGCTGGCGCATTCCTACTCTCTCTCTCTTTCTCCACCGCGGGTGGTCCTTGGCTTACCACACGCCAATGCAGACAACAATAGGCGGGACTTCCCAATTATTAGGTAATTGTTACCTCCCCCTGTTCACTTAAGGTGTGTAACCACCCTACTTTAACTAATTCGGGTGGTTAACCAGACCAGACCAGCCCAGCTCAGTAATGCAAATGCTACTATTAATCTCTCCCCCCATGTAGAATCGGGAAATGTACTACCATTCACAAGTGGCTTGTCTCGGTTAGATTACTTCTGAATGTACAACTAACCAATCCACCAATCGGCGATGATAATTAACAACAAGGAGGGGCGGTAAGTGCTATACACCGTCAGGCTGTAGGCGACTGGCAGTAATACGGAAAGGAATTCATAGAAATTCATAGAAATTAATGAAAAATAAAATAAACATATTCTACTTTAATATTCAATTATATACGCCCATGTCTACATTCGGCTGAAATAGATCCAGTCGAGGGCTTGCGCAAGGTGTTCAATAACCCCCATATACGACAATAAAATGGTGAAGCCATGACAAAGGGACGAATGAGCGGCTGCCCCTGGATGAAACTAAACGACATGGGTTGGCAGAGGTGGGTTGGTTTAGTCGCATTCACGTTATCAGGCATGACTAATAATGAGCAGCTCGTTCCTTCCAATAAATTCAGTTGCTCAATTGAATCTTATACGTCGCCAATTGGTCATTGGTGATTTCACTGGGACTTCCCATAAGCAAGTCGTGGCCCGACGAGGATTTCGGAAAGGCAATTACTTCCCGAATTGAGCTGGCCCCACAGAGAATTGATACCAGGCGATCTAAGCCTGGGGGCGTAGGAAAATACAAGGTGGATATAAACAATAAAAATATTCCATATAATAGTGTGAGTGGCGATACCCTCCCCCACGTCTCCTTTTCACTCCCTACCCTCTCCATTCAACTAAATATTAGCCGATAGGGTTGGGTGGGAAAGGGGGGGAGGTAATATGATTCATGGCGTATTAAAAGAAATCATAATGGAAACACCCTGGTTATGGACCCTAGGCTGTATTAGGGCTGTGTACAACGGGTCGGCTTTCAATGGGGGCGACTACACACAATACCAATAGAGCCGCCAAAAGGAAAGAATCGCAAGGTATTTTTATCCCGAATGAGATTGTTCGAAACAATTTCCCCTCCCCGCCCTCATCAGTACCATTTACCCTTTATTGTAATGGGTGTAGTAGGATTTAAAGGGGGGTTTAGATGCCAGCCTATCAGATGAGAGGGAGGAAACAATAGTGAATTATGGATGCTTTGCCTCTATGTATTATCCAGCCGGTTATACTCCACCATAGGACATTGTAAACGCGACTCGACTTACCTAATGCAATGCCACCATGGGGTGGACATCCATGTTGGAAGGCATCAAGTAGATGCCGGAAGCGTCCACGCTGGATGGCAGGAAGCTGTACGAATGCATCCCGGGAAAAGCGAGCCGACAATATTAAGCATAATTGGTTTAGTTATGGGCAGAGCAATAACTGGGTAGCAGCATTCTAATGAAAGCCACTCTCGAGTCTCAACCCTGGTTATCTGTGGCCAGATTAACGAAAGGAATTAGACGCTGGACAAGGGGAGGTTTAGCACATAAGGATACATGGCTATGGACTATGGATCCCAGTCAGCTGTGTAGTCATTAATGGGGAATAGAGAGGTGGAACCAAAGTCGGGGTTCGGATTTGGTGGAGAAAGGGGGGAGTGGGGCAAATGAAAAATACTGTATAGGGACAATCGAAATAGGCCATTTCAATATGAGAAAAATAGGGCCGTAAAAGGTCCGTGCTCAAATGAGCAGCGGTGGGCCTATGCCCAATTTCACAGGTCGTAAAATACGAAACCGGATGAGGCTGACATAGGTTTTTAGAATTAATTGGGAAATATAACCAGAAAAAAAGTCAACCTCAGCCAGTATGTTTACAATAGTACATCAATCCCTTTAGAGGCCTGGATTCCAGACCTTAGTGGGCCAAATAACTATTACCCGTTATAGCTCAATGGAAACCCCACAGACTTAAAGAGATGAGAAAATAATTCGAAAAAATTAATCAAACATAATCCCGAGTGAAAGGGAAAATGAGGGGCCAGGGCATTTCCAATTCAAATATCTGATGACTGCCAGCGGCAGCTTGTCCAACAAATGAAACGAGGGGGACACACCAAGCGCGACAAGCAGCCCCGGAACGAAACAGGCTGGGAAAGCTCCGCTTCCTTGGACCCAGTCGTCGAGGAGCCTCCTAGTCTCCAAGTGGTCCCAGGCTCGGGCGACCAGCTGACCCAAATGGAGACAGCGAAAATGGGTCGAGGTTGGGCCTGTACCCACACCCTCCCACCTGTGCAGGGCATGACCTAAGGAGACCAATCCCAAAATATACCCTCAGAAGGTGTCTCACAATTACACCTTCTCCCCCCCCTTTTTTTGTCCCCTGGTTTGTTAAAACCGTACCCGCCAAACTCCGTTCCATCCTTAAAAGTACGGAGCCATAATGTTCGAATCGCTATAGGCCAAGTCCAGTTTCGATGAACAAGACAAGCGAGGGATTGGCCGGGATCCAGTCCCTAATATCTTTTACTGGTTAAGCGCATTTCTGCACCAGGTTAACCACCCCCTTTCTCCTGACCCTCTCACAATACACACTCCGGCCGACTGCACTTACCTTGAGAACGTGCTCTAAAATATAGGCCTGCAGCTCGGGCGAATGGATACGAATCGAGCCACCCGCAATCTCCATCCCATTTAGCACCAAGTCGTAGTGTTTGGCCCGTACTTTTTGGGGGGCCGTTTCCAAAAGGGGGAGGTCCTGGTTCATTGGGGAAGTGAAGGGGTGGTGCGTCGATGCCAGGCGGTGCACCTGGCCCTGGTCATCCAATTCAGGCGTGAAGAGCGGGAAGGAATGGATCCAGGTGAAGGCTAGCTGTTGAGGGCTAATGGTCAAAAGGCCTATTTCAAATGTGAAGAATACAGGTTTTGTACAATAAAAAAAAATGGGTCACGTTTTAACCAAACGCATAAATAAATTCGCACACCATGGCGATTGCCCAAAGAGATCCAATACAACCCCGAAAATAACAGAGTTAATTCAAATACGATATATAAATATAAGAGTAAGCTAAGAAGAGGACTATGGAGGGTCATCTGATAGCACTTTATCGCAATATGCCAAAATCAATTAGTCCACAAATACGCGTCACAGCTATCCAATTAGGAACGGTGCACAGAGGGCGGTGTATAATGCTCATCTCAATAGCGATTTGCGAGTTTGATTTTCGGTCAGCCGCACGGTTTCCCACCAACTAATATAGGCGCAAAAGTACGACAGTCAAAGTGGACCAAATATAAAGTGCCGTGGTGATAAGGCTGGCCTGAGCGCAACAGCCTAAGGGATGTCGCTGATATACCCGATCTTCCCACAGCCGAAGCCCGGGGGGAAAAAACTTACTTTTACTTTCTAGTACTTGCGCAGCAGCAATTCTTGCTCGACCAAGGGTGGTAAAATCGGGCTAGAATTCGAAAAGGACGAGTATGATAGAGACATGGATCGAATTTAAATATGTAATATATATATATATATATAAGAAGGAGTTGTGGTTTGGTGCGGATAAAGTGAAGGCATTAAAGGAGGTGGACTAAAAAATAGGCAACAGCTGAATGTCAGAAAAGAAAGTGGTATGAATGAGAGGGTTAAATAATCATTGACTTACATTTCCCTGAGTGGACCGTTCGCTAATAGCTACCACATGCCCAGGCCCCAGCTTGGTAATATCAGAGAGTCGGGCATGATTCAAAGACGATGCGTACTTATCCAGTAGGGAAAATGAGGACACGCAATGCAAGCCCTCGTCACTGCATTTATACAGGCTATTTGCCTACGGTCCGAGGTATAGCCACGGTATATATATTTATAAAGAGACAAAAAGAAGCTAGTATTAGAAAACGTGGGTAGTTTAAAAACCATCTGTTCATTTTCCAAGATAATGAATTTACGTAAATTTGGTAAACACCTACCTGACTTTCATGGTTGGCCTCACTCTCTTTTAAGATTTGCTTGAGAGCATCGAGGTTTTTACGGGTAAATTGGCCCTGGTCGGGAATCACCAGGCACTCTAACAACGTCGGTCGTTCTCGAGAGCCATCAGTGAAGTACCCTTCATCCAGTTGGCGGATCTGAAGAAAATTAACCAAAAATCAAATGAATAGGCCCGGCCATCATTTAGTTAAAGCCTCCCACTGTCCATATTACAAACATTGCCTCCTATAACTATAAGCCTTGAGGATTCTGCCAATATAATACATCAAAGGAAACGATAAGAAGTGACAATGGCCTTGGTCACAAGCTATATAGTAATAATATAATATAATAAACAATGCGATCTCGCATACCTGGACTTACCTCCAGTCCGTATCGAAGATCCGGTTTGTCCGAGCCATACTGTTTAATAATAAAGACGTTGGAGTTGATAAGAAATGTAAATCCAATGAAATTTAAGTTTCTAGCCCGAAAAAATTACTACCCCCAGTCCTTGTAGGTAGTCGTAACCAAAGAGAATTGTCGGTTAAGAAGTACATATTCGTACCTTGCTGATGGCGTCCTGGTAAGCCAGACGCGGAAGAGGGCCGCTGCTTAAGATATCCACCCCTTCCGTGGCTTGCCAGATACGTTGGACGGTAGTTTCGACCAACCCCATCACATCCTCCTCGTTGACAAATGACATTTCAATATCGATCTAAATAAGGTGTAGGGTATACAATTATATATAGCAATACGATGCCTTTAGGTGAATATAGAAACCAGAGGTAACTTTACTTAAAGGGAGGTACATCGCCTTTTAATAGACAGTAGTGGTGTAACTAGTGTACCAACATCGCCATCGCATGAGTCCTAATGACCCCTGCCGTTTGTTGGGATACATATAATCTCGGGATTAACAAAGATCATGAAACATAAGACTATAGTTAAATGTATTATTGATATTACCTGAGTAAACTCTGGCTGACGATCCGACCGCGAGTCTTCGTCACGGAAACAACGGGCAATTTGGAAATAGCGATCGGCGCCGCCGACCATAAGCAGTTGCTTAAACTAAATAGCGAGTAAGGATTATAGAGCAGGTCAAGCATGAATCAGATTAGTTGGGGAATTACCGGCCCAAGGCATGTTGAGAGAATATATGTTAAATCCGCCTAGTGCAACAGACTCTCCGTATATAAATGACTAAAGTATTTATCTACCTGCTGGGGACTTTGGGGCAGCGCGAAAAACCCATTTTTAGTACGGGTAGGTACAAGAAACTCTCGGGCCCCTTCGGGTGTAGATTTAAAAAGCATCGGTGTTTCAATCTCCAGAAAATTTTCTATCAGCGAAATTTAGGACAATTGAAAAAAATAAAACAAGGGCAAGATGGATTAATAGGTTCGAGGTACATGTTGAATAATCAAATGCCTAAAGAAAACGCTTCAATGTATTAATAAACCAGTATAGTTAAATGTGACGATGGCCGATACATTAGTCGTATAACATCGCCCACTTACGGTACGGTACATACCTTCTTCAATTAGCAGTCTTCTAACTGTATGACATACGGTGGACCGCTTCTGTAGGTTCTGCTGTAATTGGGTTCTTCGTAAATCAAGATGGCGGTGTTTGAGACGGATTTCTTCCTTGGGCTATCAGGGAAATTAGTATTATACATATAAAAACCTGGTTACTAAGGCCAACTAATTGATCGATTGGGTAAAAAGAATAAATAAATAATCAAGTAATCTAGTCGGATTGGAACCGGGATCTATATCACCACGCCATATAGCTAGACTTACCAGGTCCTTAGAATCCTCGGGAGAAAAGGGCAGGTTAGAAGCGGCATTGAGTACTTGTACTTTTTGAGCAGTGACTTCGATTTCTCCGGTTGGCATTTGCTGGATAATTATTAGGGGTAGATAGAATCAGCAAGAAAATAAATAATGGTATTATCCTATGGGACGTCCTCTATTTAGCTCCACTTCAGGTCCAAGTACATAAACCCGATGCTTTTTGTACCAGTCTTCGGACTGAGATGGTACATTTCCTCTTATAATATAATCAAACAGTATCATTTCGCCTTACCTTTTTTACCATGTCTTTAGGGCGAGGTGTGACCGTACCCTCGATGGCAACGACCGATTCGGGCGATAGATTAACGAGGGTTTGGAATTGCTGGGCCTCTGGCCCATTAGCAGTGGCTGCTTCGGGCTTTTGATAAACCACTTGGGTTACCCCGAATCGATCACGGACTACTATGAAAAGCAGGTCCGCGCCCGCTTTCCTGGTGGTTTTTCAAAACACAATCAAAGTGTAGTCATTTGGTTTAGTAGTCCGACCCTTCGTGAAATAGGAATAAGGACATTACCTCCACCCAATGCCGAGGAGAGGTGTTGTAGGCAATATTTAGTAACGCCTAGATACTATATTGATGATCTTGAATAGTAAACACCTACCTGACTGACTGAACCCAGCCGCATAAGCCAACTTTTTGACCAAGGTGACTGGCCCGGAGATCCCCACAAGTATGGGTTCGACTCTGGAAATCTGGTGGGGTCGGATTAGGGGCATGGATTATTTGGCAGCATCGATGATTGTAGTATGGAATTACGGATATTTCCGGACCAAGTAAAGTTCGTGGTATTAGTATGGTTAAGCTAGGGGTAAAAGGTATTGGTCCAACGAAGTGTGTCGGCGTTATCCTGGGCTGTGGCATATGGTATCGCTATTTACACTTACTTACCCGGTAGGGAAAACTGAGGCATTGGTGAGCAGGGTGCTGTTGGGGGGGTGGAACCGTTCCGCTGGTAAGGAGCTTGTTTGAAACACGCCTGGGAAGTGTTCGCCAAGGAACGAGACATCCGGGAGGAATTGGAAGGAATGCGCATTCCTCCCCTGGATAGGACGACGCCGGCTCGGTACATGAAGTGGGTGCCTCGCATGACCACGGCCTGCCCGGAAGGAATACGACCGATTAGCCCAAGAACTGTCACCATGGCGGTAGGCAGGGCGCAATAGTTGGAAATGGAGGAATGGTTGGTGAGGATACCCGGTGCAGACAACGTTATGAATGAATCCAGAAGGGAGATCTAGCGGCAATGGTATGAAGGTGAGAATCCATTGCGGGCAAGCGGTCATGTTCATGGGTGGTGAAGTCTCAACACGCTTAGCTGATGTACCCAAAGTAAGGTTGGGGGCGCAGTCGAGGCATTAATTCCCCAGGAAGGGCCGCGCTCAGTTACTTCGTATACCATCGCAGAGTGTAAAAAGGGTCATCAAAATCTGGGGGCTAATTAATGCATTTGTATCGCTTGGTGTCTGCTGACACCATTCAGGAGGCCCTTTGGGCTGGGATTGCGAGCCAAACGATGGCCATATCTTAGTTGTTAATATATACCAATAGGGGGGCTTCGTGGCACTCCCCGCTGGAATCACAGCATGTCGCTCGTAGCCTTCTGTTCCACGCCTGATCCTTCGCCTAATAATGTTACGGAGAACCCTATGACCCGTCCGTATGCCTCTGTCTTCTTAAGCAGCTTGCTTACCCACCCACATAGGCCGAGTGTACTTGATTAAAAGGGGATACCGGGAAAGATGCTTCGTCAAACACCGCACTGAGTCATTTCTGGTGTATGCGGCGTGCAGGCGGAGTTCTCCACCTCCCTCCGCAAACTGTGCCGCTTGCGGTCTACAGCCTACAGAAGTACCAACCCCAGAGCCAGTTGGATTTGAGCGGAGACGAGGGGGTCACTGGGCTTTGAACGGGGAAGGGAGTAAAGGGGGAAATAAATTAAGGACCAAGGAGACACAATAGGAACAACCGAAGGGTTAGAGGGTTATGCTAACCAGCAGCATATACATCACCCCGGATTATGGAGGAGAGGGACCAAGGCAGTTTAGAAGAGGCAATCAGTGGACTGTATGCATGCATTCAACGTCCGGCTGAGTTTAGAGCATATAGAGCCACTTTCTCTGTTGGTCTCTGTCTTCCCCCTCTCTCTCTCTCTCTCCCTCTTTTTTTCCATTGGACGATTATGATTGTAGCTGTTGGATCAGTATAGTAGCAGCATACAGACAGACAGGCATAATATCCCCCGTATTTAGACTCCAGTGAGGGCACCCACAAGCCTTTGATCCTGCTTCAACCGTCCTTTCGCTCTCTTATCTCTATACTTTTTAATATTTGTCTATAACCCTTTGGCACAAGGTATGCCCTATTCTCCTTCATCAACCCAACTCTGATTTAACTGCTCATCTCCACCAATAGTTGTTTCCTAACCCTCTGCTCTCCTATTCGTCCCCCGTTCCCATCTCTCTCATCTATCATCCCAGCAAGATGTCACCCGCTGCTGTAAGTCAACCCACCCCTTATTTTCTCATCTGCCTCAGCCACCAGGAACCGCACGGGACGGGTGCAGCGAGACACCACTGATGGCTGCTGCCTTTTGGATTCGGCCTGCGCTTGGAGGCTGGGTTTTGCTGCCGTATTTTACCGACTGACTATCCGCCGAGGGTGCTGCTATTCCAAGCCCCTCCTCCACTTATTCCCCGCTCGAATTAAGTGCTTTTATACCCGTCTGTCTACGGTCGAGGAATTCCTAACTCCTACCCGCTGTTTCTCTAACCCGCTGTCTCCCCTCCCCTCTATCCCCCGACCGTTCGCTCTTTTAAACCAATACGATTCCTGTTTCCCCCGGCCCAACGTCTCATCCCCTTCCTCTCACCTCGCCCGTCATGCCCATTTTCCCGTACAATTCCCTTCCGAAATCGCCCACTTTTCATTTCGAAAAGTTCCAGAGTTACAACTCCCACCAGACACGGCCTGGCAGTCACAGATGGAAGAACGCCAAGAAGGGCCTACAGTTCACCGTTATGACAGTGGGTAAGTGTGCCCTCCCCTCTCCGTTAGACTAGTCCTTTGGTAACCCCAAACGTATCCCTCACCCACTCTAGCTTTCAGTTCCCGCTAACCCTATTTTTTGCCATTTTGCTTACCTTGGGCCAACCCCGTTAATGACGCATAATCACACTACCTTGCTTACTAGGCTGCCCCGGTCTGGGCCGCACCACGTTCATTAACACGCTTTGCGAGAAGTCGGTCCTGCCCGCTGTCGAAGTCGGTAGCCCCGAGACCGCCCACGAAGAACAGCCCATGACCTTCAAGCCCTACAACGTAGAGATGGAGGAGGATGGTATCAAGATTGCCTTCACCGTCATCGACACCCCCGGCTTTGGCAATGGCGTGAACAACGAAGAACACTTCAAACAGATTGTCCACTACCTGGAGTCCCGCTATGAAGAGACTCTGGCCGAGGAGACCCGCATCAAGCGGAACCCCAAGTTCAAGGATAACCGGGTGCACGCTCTGCTCTACTTCATCACCCCCACCGGCCACGGCCTGCGCGAACTGGACATTAAACTCATGAAGCGGGTGGGTAACCGGGTCAATGTGATTCCCATTATTGCCAAGTCCGACTCTCTTACCGTAAACGAGCTGCGCGACTTCAAGAAACGGGTTATGGAGGACATTGATCAGTTCCGTATTCCCATCTACAACTTCCCGTATGATGCGGAGGAGGACGACGAAGAGACCGTCGAGGAGAACAAGGAACTGCGTAATCTGCTGCCGTTTGCTATTGTGGGTTGCGAAGAAGAGGTTATGCACGACGACGGGTCCCTGCTCCGCGTCCGCAACTACCCTTGGGGCCGAGTTGAGATTGATAACACCGAACACTGTGACTTTGCTCGCCTGCGATTTATGCTGCTCAACTCCCACCTATCGGACTTAAAGGAAATCACCCATGATATTTTGTACGAGAACTACCGTACGGAAAAACTATCCGACGAACAGACTGGCGAGCCCATGGCCGTCGATGCCTAAATATCGGGCGGCATGGGTCGGCTTGTTTGAGGCGGGGGGATTCCGCTCGCCTTTTTTCCCCGTCCCCTTAATACCGCAGCTACACTATTTCCCCTCACATCCCCATTAGTTTGCTATTTATTTTATTTCTCTCCAGCCTCCTCCATTCCACACACCTCTTCTGTCTCTTATTTACATGTTTTCCGTTGCCTGAATTTCGTTGGACACGCATTCTCCGACCTTCCTTTACGCCCTAGCCTTTGAAGTACAATTCTAATTACACCTTTACTAGTTCTCCTACCCAACCCTCAATTAATGTCTTTTGCCCCAATAACTCTATCATCGGTACCCCCAATCCGAATTATCATGATGTTTCCCTCCTCGTTAAGTTTGCCTCGAGGGCCTATGTCTCCTCCCAGAGCAGTGGTCTCAATTTTGCCCAGCCCCGCCCAGGATCATCGGTTAGTTAGAGTGGCACCTATTATATGACCATGTTTGGCTATTATCACTGCAATGATGGGTGGGAGGGAGAGGGGCCTTGAGGCGTGCCTTCAAGAAGGAATGTTTTTATTTTTACTATTCCCTCCGATGACTTCTACGACGACTAATGAACCTCTAAATTGTGCCAAATTGCAACCCTGAAGAGAGAGAGAGTGTGTGTCCCAATTTGAATGCGGAACTTTATTGACTATTGTGGTGTTTATTGCACCTTCGGGAAATTGGGTGTTTTTTTTCCGCGCTGCCTTCATCGATTCGCCAACGTTGGTGGGGGTGCTTTCGTGAAGGATGCTGGCTTGGCTGGATTTCTTTACAGCCAACGTGGGGAAATGTGTGGGGTCAATGGGGGGCTTGCATGGAAGGAACTGAGCCGTCAACCATGCATTAAAAAATGGTGGAGTGGTAAATCCAGTACGGCTTATAGCGCCTGGATCAGGCTAAAGCCTGCTTAATCGAGCCATTAGCACCGTTTACCCAGAGCGGTAAAAGGACAAAGTGCTAGTATGGCAGACCGGAATGGGTATTTTCCCATCAAGATACAGTTTCCTCCGTCCCCCCAAAAAACATGATCCGCCTCGAAACGGATTGGTCTCCTAGCCCCTTACGGACATTTTTTTTCCGTCAAGCTCATTAAGACGCTGCCTTTTTGAGGGGAAGGATTTCTCCCCGCCTGCCCCTTCCGTGAATTGGGCAAAAGTAGCCTTCACCATGCTGAACCCAGGATGATACTTGGACAATGCCTATTTTCTAACCCTGAAGTAAATGATGGCTTAGCAGGGGGGGAAGTATGTAAGTTAGATGAACTCGTCTTAAACGAGATGGTTTATTAGATCGAATGGTTCCCGTCACGTTCAATTCAATTCGCGTCGCCTATCCGCCTGAAGGCGTGAGAGTGCATTAAAACCAGTCACTCAATGTAACCCGAAATGGGTTTAATGTCGCCAGGTTTAACAGGCAGTATGGGGCCCCACGCAGGGTCGGGAATCCGGGCGAGAGTCGGTAGAGAGAGAGAGAGAGAGAAAGAAGACCCTTACTTTACTTACCTGGTGGCAAGAAAGTACAACGCCATTTGGCCTTTATAAATCCACCGACCAACTGAAATGGTATATGTGTGTGTGTGGTGGGGGAACTAGCCCCCCTCGTACTCGTATTTACCAGACGACGGTGATGGCCGAGGGGCTTCGCATATGAGGTGACATATGTCCGCGGCCACCTCGACCTAGATTCTACCCGTTTAATGGCGCCTCTACCCTCCCCCTCACCCTACACGGCCTCCAATGTTCACTGCATCTGCCAATGTGGATGCCGGCTATTCAACATGGCATCGTTGAAATTGGACAGCGGCTCACTCAGGGGGGGGGGCACACTCCTTTCGGTTAAAACAAACCCCAGGTCTAAAATTGCGTATTATTTACTGCGATTGCACGGAAATAGCACCATCTTATAATATCGCCATTGACTCGACACTACATTACATTTCTTTCCCCCGAAGTTTGTGAATGTTTGGCCTATATGTTTAGGTATCCGTGATAAAGGAGGGGATGGTCTCACACCTCCTTAACCTGTAAACAAATGACCACGTCCGCACTTTGGGGTCAATCCCAGTCAGAATACACCATGTTAAGGTGTTGTTTTTTTTTGGTTGTTAGATTTTTTTTCACTCCTCACATTTTTTATTCTCACTCTGATGATTCCAGTGTAGTAAAATAGAATGGTGGTATATCTTTAGGTTGATGGGCAGGGTGAGTGTATATCTGGTCTATTCTTGAAATGGGTAAACGGGATTTGATGGATACTATTGCACTTCTCAATTGGGGAGGAGGGGTGTACGGGGAAATCACGGTAGGGTGCATAAGTGTGTGCATTAGACCGCTTAATGTGCGTCCGCTGCCGACCCAAACCTGTCCTTACGCCTCCGTGGAATCGGTTTCTTTTTTTAAATATATATATATATAAAATTGGGGGAAATTTCGTGCTTAACTCCGCTTTACCGAATATAAGGGGAGTTTTAGAATGGGTGGGTGGACGGTCATATGAATGGCGGTAACCAACGGAGCGGAGATGTCATCAAGACTTTTCGGATACAGTCTTTCCAGGCGGAGCATTTCTATATATAAAAAATAAACGCATCATCTGGATCGGCCATTCTCCAACTGAGCCATTGCCTCCAGGACCTATCGCCATTACCGCCTACAACTCCGATGGGCGGTTGGGGTGAGGGGGGCAGGTAGCTTTGGGGCAAAGGGAATTAGCCGATGCTGTCGAAAAGTCCGACTCCCTCCTCACGCAAAGCCCTCTCTCCCGTTCCGTGCTGAATGTCTCTTAGTTTTATCATATATGACATGATAAGCCATTCTGATCCGTGGTGGGGGACCGGGAATTCGATCAACACTCGTTGGGCCCAATTTCCCTATAGACGGGTACTGAATGAATGAATGGATGAATAAAAGGAAACTCGGCCAAGCCCAGCCTAGTTGGTCGGTCAGTGTCAGTGGCATGGAAGAAAATAAATCATCTATGGAAAACATGGCTGACTTATTCACTGAAATCATGACCGCCCCAGGCAATATTATTCTTATTATTATCATCGTTAATTGACCCTTTCTATCCCCCTCATTTTCTCTCTCGCCCGCCTTCCCTTCGCTCAACCGAAGATGTATCAAACTCCACTGTTCGTGGTAATTTTCCCCTTTCATTTCCCCCCATTCCGCCACCCCAGAGACCGCTGCTGTCATGTAAATATTTTTGCATTTCCTATACTTGACACGGTGACCAATAGTATTGGTTATGAGCGATCCACACCCACTCGCAGTGAAAACCCGTCGATCTTTGGGGTGGTTGGCGGTTGCCTCATACCCAATAAATGGGAGTTCCGAACGAGGATGCAAGTTTATTATAGGACACACCCATTTCCAACTCACACACACGCCCTCTACAAAGAAACGATGAGTGGTATATACAAATGGACGGGAGCAGTGTAGCCAAAGAAAAAAAGAAAAGGACCATAGAAAAGAGCGACATTGTGGCTATATTTTTATACCTACTCCTTCTCTGTTTAACCAGGCCTATTTTTGGGGCGAACTCACGGAGTCTATAAATATAAAAGCGTTGCGGGAGGGTCTCGGATATAGCTGTACCACTGCTCCCCGGCCTCAATGAGCGTTGCTTCACCCCATCTCCGAATACACCGCCACAGCCGTTTTCTACTTTTCACGATACCTCCCCGTCCTATACTCATTGGTTGTAGCCGTTGTACTGCCTGGTCCAGTTTGCCAGCAAATTTGGATCGTTTTTTCCCCAACTCCCTGAACCATTTTTGTTATTTTTGTTGAGTGAGGAGGGCCTTGCTGCACCGGTGAGATCTTCTTTACTTATATACAGTGCCTGCACCAACTTTATTTTGCGGGCCGTATTCACCGCCGCACTTCCTCGGCCAATAGTGGGTATTCGCGCAAGCCAACCCGTCTCACTAGTAAGTCTCCGCTATTCATGTACGACATTGAACGCGCCTTCATTATCAAACAACCCTCGAGTATAAGTGGCCTGCCTCTGTGGAGCGGGAGCTGGAAAGGGGGCATATCGTAAATCCGCGTATCGCCGAATCCTAATTACATTACTTGATACGGCCGATAGTTTGTCACCAAAAAGCAACTGATACTATAGCCCCCACCACCTTCCTATTCTCGTATTTTAGCGATTAAATTGCATCGCCCTTAGACCAACCATCATCATCCTAACGGCAATTCATTTCAGGCCAATCGGTCGATACTACTTGGTTCGTTACGGATTACCCTCAGACCCTTACACTCATTGTCCGAAAATAGAATTGCAACCCCACTCCAAAAAAAACCATCAACTATATAGACGGGTGTGTTATTCCTTCCCATCAACCCACAGTACTATTTTTAGTGTGACAATGTCGCGATTTGACGCTGAATCGGCTCCGCCGAGCTACATCTCAGTGGATGACATTGGTGAGCGTCGCCCAGTCGTGATCCACAGCTGCCAAGAAACCCTTCGGGGGGACTCGTTTGACCAAAATCCCGAAGTGGTTGACCATGTCAGGACCGGCTCGGACACTGATGCTGATATCGATGAAGGGGTGGCCATGCCCGATACGGCCGTTCCCTCGGTAGTGGACGATGATGATGATAATAATGATGATGACGCCGCCACTAACAAAAGCCCACGGGATTCCCCGGGCAAACAAGAAGAGGAAGGTGGAATAGCCAAAGAAGAAGGGGAGGAACCCTTCCCCGTGTACCACGGACTTCGGCTCTACATCACGGTAGTTGGCGTCATTCTGGCCATGTTCCCCGCAACTTTGGACGAAACTATCATCGCAACATCCATGAACGTGATTGCCAGCGAGTTCAATTCCCAGGCCGATGTGACCTGGCTCGCTACGTCGTATTTGCTCACCATGACCGCCTTTTCCCCCATTTACGGCAAACTTTCCGATATTTTTGGCCTGCGGTTGACGATGCTGACCTCCATCTTTACCTTCATGGTCGCTTCGTTGCTGGGCGCGCTTTCCCCGGGCATGGTTTATCTGATTGTGTTTCGTGCCATATCCGGAGTGGCTGCCGCCGGTCTAACGTCACTAGCTCTCATTGCAATTTCCAGTAAGTCGGCCAAGGTATTATTTACTTATTTTATTTTATTTGGGGGGGGGGAGGTTATAGATTTGGCATGGGTTGGGGGGTGGGGAGGAGACGAATTAAGGTTTAGGCGGTCCCGATTCAGTATGGCCTACCAGTGTTCGCTTTCGTCATTGCCCACCCTAATTAGAGATATCGCTCGACCGCCTTATCGACATTCCTGGCTTGGGATTTGATGCCATTCCAGTAATCTGACTAGGGTGAATCTGGGTTAGGGCCCTTCCCACTTTCTCAGGATCGCTTACACATTCCTATGTTTTTTTATCTTTGCTTTGCTTACCGGTTACCTAGAAATCACCCCCGAGGAGAGTCGTGGCAAATACCTGGGCTATTTGGGCGTACTGTATGCTGTTACGGGGGTCCTGGGCCCAGTGATTGGCGGTATTTTGACCGACAAAGCCAGCTGGCGCTGGAACTTCTACCTCAACATCCCCCTCTGCGTCGTCGCGTTCGCCATCATCTATTTCGTGCTCCGCGTCCCGGTACCCCGCGGGTCGTACTGGTCCAAACTCAAGCGGGTGGACTACGTGGGGATCGTCCTATTTATCGGCGCAGTTGTGATCTTTCTGCTGGCCCTCCAATGGGGCGGCAAAGACTACGCCTGGGACTCCGCCACCATTATTGGACTGCTGGTGGGAAGTGCGGCGCTGATGGCGATTTTTATTTGGTACGAACTGCGCTGGACCCCTGAACCGACCTTTGAGCTACACTTGGCCAAGGTGCGCAACGTGTGGGTGTCCTGTCTCCTGGGCTTCACCATTGGCTGGGTGCTGCTGGTGATTATTTACTATATACCCTTGTACTACCAATACGTCCATCAGTACACGGCCATGCCCGCTGGTTTGCAACTGCTGCCCTTTTTGATCCCGCTTAATGTCATTGCCATTGCGGCCGGGTTCATCACGGAGCGCTGGGGGTGCTACAAACTGGTCAGTGTCCTGGGTTTGGCCCTGTCGGCCCTGGGCACGGGCCTGTTCTATCTCATTTCGGCGGAGGTATCTGTGGCGGTGGTGGGAGTGGCGCTCGGCTTCGCGGGGTTGGGGGTGGGCCTCAGTATCCAGATGAGTATCATTCCGGCCCAACAACAGGTGGGGTTCGCCCTTATATCCCAGGTCACGTCGTTTATTAGTTTTACCCGCCTCATCGGTGGCGTGTTTGGGATTTCCGTGGTGGGCGCGATCATCAACAACACACTCGAAAGCCAGGCCCAGACCATAATGGGTCACGAGCGGCCGGCCGAGGAATTGCTCAATATTTTGTCGTACCCCCTCACCGTGGATACCCCGACGTATCTTCAGGTGCGCGAATCGTACATTACGGCCATTCGATTGGCGCTGTTCATCACGTTCGTGCCGTCGATTCTGGGCTTCTTCGTGGCACTGGCGTTCAAGACTATCCGGACACGGGAGGATCCTGAAAAGGTCTAAATCATAAAGTAGCAGTGCGGGGAGGGCTTCTTGAGTGGGTGAGATTCGCGATACCTCCCTCCCTCCCCACCACTACCACCACCTATGGCTCTGAAGGACGGCTAATTGGATATTTTTAATTTGGGATCCAGTCATGGACCATATAACCAGCAAAAAAAAAGTCGGGTTGTTGATGGACCTCGACCAAAACCACATCATTCCATAATCATTTTATTTTATTTTGCATTTTTCATTTTTATGTACATACATATTTGTTTCCTTTGTCGTCATTGGGGGGGGGGTTATCTAGAACAAATTGGGCCCTTTTACTTTATTCATTTAATTTGGTTATTTATAAAGCTGCAACACCGGTTATTGGTGAATATATTAGTAAAGATAGACCGGCACCCGTCCCAAGCCGCCACGTCAGCTCGAAAATCCCAGAATAGCCAGCCATGCTATAGGTTATTAGGTTTATGCGAAAACTAGGATCCATCCTTTTAATACGCACGTGAGATATGGCCCGAATTGGTCAATAAAAGAATGTTTGAATAGGTAAAGAGTAACTCGTTGTGTCACACATAGGCACCCAGTAGTGGACGATACTATAGATGACGAAACCATCCAGTGCGCACGGCCATAATGACCACAGGGGTAACCCAACTCCGCTCTATGGTATGGTCAGAGACGTTTGTTCTCTCACCAATGAAGTGATGGAGAATATATATAAATACAGATAGATAGATTCATACTAAAATACCCACCCAACCCATCTTTTCTGATGGCAATAATAGACCAAGAATGCCGAAATTGGTCCATACCGGGAGATGCGACAGCAGCAGATATGTACAATATCAGTAGCAGCCCCCCCCCCTTCAGCGCATTGCCTGACTCTCCGACAGTGCAACACTGGGGCCAACACTAGCGACGATCGAGCCGCAGACCCGACATTGGTGGGCGCGTCTGGCGGGGTGTGGTTGTTGCACAAGCGTTGTCTCTCCCACCCTCTCTCCTCTTCCAACTGCCCAGCGGGCAATAACTGATGGTATGTGTGTGTATTTGTGTCGGATTGACCTTTCCCCCCGTCTCGGCCATCTGTTGGCCTTTTGCTTAATCGCCCTTTAGAAGGTCCTCCTCCTCTCCTGTTCTTTCTCCGGCCCTGGTTGATCCTTTTAGTGCCAAAGGGACCAGCGCACCATTGCCACTCAGTATTGGTGTTGCTCTCTCTCTCCCTTTGAGGGCCACCGGACAGTCGTTAACATCGCGCAAGAGCCAATCAGCCGATGCTATAGCTCTTTCCTATTATATAGGCTTCGGCTTCCTCGGCCGCTCTTCCCCAAAAAGAGTGATGGGTGGGCATTGGCGGTGGTGGATAGGGGAGAGAGAGAGAGAAACATGCCTACTACTATATAGTCTAATATGAATTATGGATAGAGACGAGTGGGAAGAAGGAGTGAGATAGGTCACTATTATTTTCGCCGACGACAGCTGGCGATGTGGTCTCTAATGCTGTGCTGACGTATATTAGAATAGCCCACACCTCTAGAACCCACGCGAATGTCTCCGAGCCACCTGACCCTGGCCTAGTGATATTTCCCTCTCCCCACACCTTACATGCTCCCGCCCGCCGCTTTCTTTCCTGTTGGTTCTTTTCTATACTATACAATACTTACTTTGACAGAACAACGCCCTGCCTACACCTTGGTCACACATTGCCTTTCTCTCTCTTTCTCTCTTTCTTGCTGATCTTGTGAGGTTTTCCTGTCTGTTTTCATTCTTATTTGATTCATTTGCAGGCTCGGCTCGGTCGTTTCTCTCTCACACACCCTCTCTTCTATGCGAATGTATCACCCGTTCTCTGCCCTCCTCCTCTTTTTATAGTTCTCCTACCCGCCCTTCCATATAGACGCTACTTGGTTTAGTTGCAGCCTGCAGCTTGTTTCATCCCCCCTCCCGGCCAAGGATTACCGGTGTTTTTCTTGACCAACGAGCACAGTAAGTACCCTTTAATAAGTTTAAGTCGCGCCCGTATAGCATAGCCACCCGATCTCCTATTGTCTCTAGCTTAGTAGACAAGCTTAAGCCGATGGGATTCGCGTACTTGAAAGAGTAGACAGTGGTCGGAAACGAAAAAGGGCCCCCCAGAGAGTGGTCTAAAGGTCCTTTCTTGTTTTATATACTTGGCACCTTCCCTCCCCGTGTTTTCAGTAGACCCCTTTCTATATCTATCTATCTATATATGCAGTAATACTTAATTAGTCAGGTCCCGTGCTATGCCGCGTCGCGTGTCATCCTGACCTTTATACAGCATTCCAGGTCCTTCATCCCACTTTTGCATCTTAGTCCCTTTTCTTACCATCTACCTTTTTCTATTCTCTTACATTCCCATTGTTGGACTCAGCCCGCCCCACCTGGAGATTACCTACACGTCACCCTCTCTTACTTCTTATTCAATTCACTCCGTCAAAGAAACGCGTCGATCGTAATCTCAGTACACTGGCATTCTTCTGAGTATCGCTCGGTCGGCCGCTCCTCTATTTTCCTGCTTCTCATCCCCAACCACCGCCCCATCTTTCAACGCTCGGCGCTGATTCGAATTGAGCGAGTTGCCTTCCCACCCACCGTCACCATGTCAGGCATCTATAACCACCGCGCCATGGTGCCCAACTCCGCACCCCCAAATCGGATCCCGGACCTGCTCGAGGCACTCAAGGTTGAGTATGACAACCTTACGCAGGAAGTGAGCACCAACCGGGGTTCCCGGGACGACCCCGACGGCAAAGGTATGTATTATTGATATGGGATTCAGGCGTCCTCAGCAGCCATCTCCTGAGTGTACCTCCTTAATATAACTATGTATCTCCGGTTAACACCATCGACGTGTCCATAATAATGAGTAGGAGGGAATCTATACCTTAATAGTATACTCGACGTTTATGAGTTATTGGTAATCGAACGAGGGTGACTTGTAATGAAGTCCAATTAACCTAATTATATCCTGTGGTCTCTTCTGCGCATTCCGTTGTTCTATCGGGATGTGTTTTGCCCATTTGCGAACCGCTTCAAACCCGACGCTTGCTTGGTATTACAGGTGCAGTGGCTCATATTTCCGAAATGACCGCATTCCAACAGCAGTTGTCTGAGCTGCAGCGCAATCACTTGCAGATTAAGCAAAAGTAAGTTACGGTTTCCATTACGGTGGGGGGTACCCGTATGCCTCTCCTCCTTCCCGAGTCTGTGGACTACCCCCATTATGCCGTCAACAAACACTGCCCTCTATGGCCCTTTCTAGTGGTCAGTCGCTTGCTTGGCTCGCGGCACAATGCATTTTTTAACCCCATATCTGATTACAGGTGGCTGTTTCCTATTGATTTACCTTAACATTGTCATTGTATCTAATCGTCTGTTTATTCACATACGCGCTTTCACCCATCTTATAGATACGAGGATGAGGTTGCTCGCCTTCAAAAAGAACTTGAGCTCCGGGGCGGACCTTCTACTCCTAGCGGTGGCCCATCAGCCTCAACCTCTACCCACCCTCAACCTCCGCCGCCGGCCATTGGCCACGGCCAGACCAACATGCTGGATAACGTGATGAGCGTTAGTCGCCCCCAAGCCCCCGGGATGGACCATAGTCCGATGGGGCCGGGCGCGAGTGGCCCGACCAATGGGGCTCACCCGCCCCATCCCCCCCATGGTGGCTACCCCGGACCCTACTCCAACGGTGCCACCACTCCCCAGCAGCACCAAAAGCGCCTGCGATCTGATACATCGGACTCCATGCACCCAGGGGTTAGCGGTCCCTACCCCCAGCCGGGCTATACTCCTGGTACCCCGCACGAAAAGGGGATCAAGCCCGTAAAACCCCTTACACCTACTGGCAGTAGTCAGGCGCCTCCCCCTCCCGGAGCCCCCAACTCAGGTGGACCCCCCGCCCATCAGCCTACTTCCCAGCCGTTAAGTGCCACCTCCTCCAAAGAGGGGCCCACCTCCACCGTCATGGTAGCCGGTACTAAGCGCAAGACCAGCGGTTCTAGCATAACCGGGCCCCCACCCCGCCCCATGGTTGGCAAACCGCCTGGGAGTAGCACCATCAACGATGTGGACCCCAACGCCGTGCCCAGTGACCTGAAAGTGGAGGGTGCCGACTGGTTTGCCATTTTCAACCCTAAACTGCCGCGCAACCTTAACATGGGAATGGTGCACTCGTTGGACCACAAGAGTGTGGTATGCTGTGTGCGCTTCAGCAACGATGGCAAGTTTTTGGCCACCGGATGTAACCGTACCGCCCAGATTTTTGACGTTAACACTGGCGATCTGATCATCACGCTAAATGACGAATCGGTCTCCAAGGACGGTGATCTGTACATCCGGTCCGTCTGCTTCAGCCCCGATGGCAAATTCCTCGCCACCGGTGCCGAAGATAAGCTTATCCGCATCTGGGAGTTAGCCACCAAGCGCATTTGCCATACCCTGCGCGGCCATGAGCAGGACATTTATTCGCTGGACTACTCGCGTGACGGCCAGGTTCTCGTGTCTGGATCGGGTGATCGCACGGCCCGTCTTTGGGATACCAAGACCGGAAACGCCCTCCACTCCTTGGCCACCGACGACCTTGGTCCCAAGGACGCCGGTGTGACTTCCGTGGCCATCAGCCCCGATGGTCGCTATGTCGCAGCTGGTTCTCTCGATCGTATGGTCCGCGTTTGGGATGCCCAGTCCGGCTACATGTGGGAGCGGTTGGAGGGTCACAAAGACAGCGTCTACTCCGTGGCCTTCACCCCCGATGGTAACTCCCTAATCTCGGGGTCGCTTGATAAGACCATCAAGGTGTGGGATCTGGGCACCATCCAGCGTGGCGGAGCAGGTAACAACCCCCCAGGAAGTGCCGGGGGTCCCAACAATCCCGGATCCAACGGCAGTAACACTCCGAACTCGACTAATCCCTCCAGCGGACCCTCCAACCCCACCAACCCTAATACGCCCGGTTCCAACTCCGGCACCCCCAAGGCCAACATCTGTCGGTCTACTCTGGTCGGCCACAAGGACTTTGTCCTCTCCGTTGCTTGCTCCCCCTGTGGCCGGTGGATTGTATCCGGGTCGAAGGACCGTAGTGTCCAGTTCTGGGAAACGCAAACCAGCAATACCCTATTTATGCTCCAGGGTCACAAAAACTCGGTTATTTCGGTATGTGTCAGCCCGGCCGGCGGACTCTTTGCGACCGGCTCCGGAGACTGCCGGGCCAGAATATGGCGGTACGACCCGCTATTAAACGCAAATTAATATCAACAGCCACTTAGATCATAGTTGCTTAATGCTGGTAGTGGCCTCCCCCCCTTTTTGTTCAATTGCTTCTCCTCTTACCCCCCTCCCGCTATTTTTATTGACCAAGTGCCGACTGGGTGTGTTGCCGTTATGGATCATAGGGTCTCGGTGATTCCCGGCACTTTTACCCATCGCCGGCTGTTACCTTTCATTATCGGTAACTGTTAGAGGGGAAGTGGCATGAGGGTTTGGTGCTTATGATCCGTACCCAATCCCTGGTACACGCTACTCACCTCTACACCTTTTTAACCCCCAATTTTGCCTGCTCAGCGACCCATTTAGCCTGTCCCTAATTGTACCAGGTCTTCGTTTTAGCCTACATTATCCTACCATGTAATTATTTTTCGCGTTTTCCCCTCACTTACTCTCTCACAACCACTCTTTACTACCCCCCCTTACTTTTCTTCTTATTTCTCCCACTCCTCTTTTTTTTTCTATATTCAACCTGACTCTCAAAATACATTCAACTATTTCTCTTTATTACTATGAATTTCATGCCCCCCATTTAGTATGGTGAGGCCCCTCCCACATTCCCCGATATGCCTAGTTTCTTCTGCTTGTGGTTTACTAAGGTGTTGGATTCCCCCTGTGCCGGTATTGTTTTTTTTTACTACTCTTGTTCTATGAATGTTTGATTGGTTATTATAGCATTTTCCAAATCATGGCCTAAGCACCTACCTGGATGATGGTGATGACAATGTTAGTGTTGGCGAATTTTTACTACAGCGAAAATGGAGTTCTTTCCCCTCCACCCCCCCCACTTGGCACAATACCTTCTAGGTACGTGCTTATACTTTGGTAGATGGGAATATCACATATAGTGCTGCTTCACGTAAACCACTACTGACGTTTAGCTATTTTAGAGACTGGAACGATATGGCACCATTAATATGCCACATCGGTAGTACATTACTGAGTGGAGACGACGTCAATATGTTCCCCTTACTATTACTATTACTATTATTATTATTATTATTATTATTATATTGTTTATTTTTTAAATGAGGTTTACGCGACTAATGAATATATGCCCAAACAGTAGATAAAAAACACCCATGTAAAACCTAAATTGTATCTAGAGAGATTAACTGATGCCCCATAGACCTGGTTCATTATCTGGTCTGTCAAGTTACCCAAGTGGCATTGGCTCCATCCCAAGAAATTGGGGGGGGGGAAGGTCCGAAGAAGAAAAGTGGAGGAGACGGATCGGCAATACACTAACTAGCCGCCCCAATGTAATATCCTGTTGTATTGGTGTGCAGCTAAACTCGGGCAATTTTAAAATGAACTATTTTAACCATTGTTTTAACTTGGTATTTCCCAAATGTATTAATCGTGGCCCAGTGAAGGCTGGGTGTGAAATATAGACTAAAGCTGGAATTTGATAAGAGAACAATTATGCTTTTTATATTACAAGTATAGCTATTAACGTATTTTGGCCAAAGTCCTTGGAAACCATTCCTTCCGTTCGTTGCTTTAAATAAGACACCAGGGGAGGGGGTCAGCACCACTCAGTATCATCAACCACTGGGATGAAAATTCAAATAAGTTTAAGGAAACCAACTCGCCATCCCCAACATGTTTAACACCTCCCACTTACTTTTCAATAATGGCCAATTACTATATAAAGTGGAACGGTATTATATACCAATATAACACAGGCGACCTCCATTAAGATCAAATCGTGTCTAGTGGAATGTAACATGTATCAGCGGGTTAAATATACTTGTACCTAGTGAAAAATATTAGCCCCACAGTTGCTCTAAAAATACTAGGTCTGTATGCAATTTTTAGGGTCTAGGTCACCTATTCACTGTCCATTATAGCCTACTTACCCTCAAGATGTCGGCTGTAGCGACCGTCTTGGGATATTGCGACTGGTTGGGATGTCGTATGGTGGTAGGCTGTCAGGAAGTTTAGCCCATGTTTCAACGGGTCCATAATAAAATCGACTCTACCATGATTATAATATTTAAACATATACAGTGGGGTGTCCGCAAACTGTAACTTTATATAGAAGTACAATCCACCTGCAGAAGGGTTTAAAATAGGCCCCAGTTAGCAAAAGCCAGTCAGGCAAAGTAAATATATGTTTATTGGCCAATAGGCCAAGCACAATAATAAGGGGGAATGTTGGTGTTTAAACGAGTATAGCGGGTGAAAGGACCCACGTTTATTGAATAGACTAATGCTACTCATTTATGTACCATAACGGGTTAAACCACCTATTGGTTGATTCCTCTAATCTGTGCTATACCCAGGACTCCTCCTTCCAAATAGTATACCATTACTACATTTATGTATTCTACTTTTATTTAGTTCAAAGCAAACTTTATAGCTAATCCGCTTTTTCCGTGTTCTCAGTTCTCCGCCATTTTTCCTGTTTGATCGCCTTTGCGCATCCTCTTGCCGCCCGTTACCCACACAATTCCACTAGTAGTGAATCATGGCCTCTGCGAACATCGGGGTACCCGTTAAACTCCTCCACGAATCCGAGGGCCACATCATCACCCTCGAAATGAAGAATGGCCAAACCTACCGCGGAAAACTCCTTGAGGGTACGTCAATTCAAGGGATTATGACCTGGACGCGATAGTGTCCTACTACACTAGTGTCTGGCCGATGATGCCTTCATTAACCTAGCTAGATACGCGTTATTTTTTCCGAAACCCATTGGTATTCACTTACTAACTTCCAATAACTTGACTATGTTTTTTTTTTTAAAAAAAAAATATTATTCACGCAACCTCATCCAACCCTATTGCGACGTCACTGTACTGATGCATACGATTAGCCGAAGATAATATGAACTTACAAATGGCCGACATTACAGTGACCGCGCGCGATGGCCAAGTGTCGAAACTCGAGCAGGCCTACATCCGTGGATCCTATGTCCGGTTTGTCATTGTTCCTGATATGCTGAAGAACGCCCCCATGTTTAAGAAATTCGGCCCCGAAGGTCACAAGAATCGGGGGCTGGGTATGGGCCGCGGTCGCACGACTCTCAACCGGAATCAAGGTAAGCACCCCTCCCCCCCTTTTTTTTGCAGTGACAATCTATATATATTTGATCCGGCAAGGGTACAGCTTCTCAGTGGTATAATACTATTGTCATTCGAGTTGATATACTGGTCACCATTAAAACTAGACCTCAAGTAGGGAGTCGGGTGATGTAGTATTTGCCTATTACACGCTTTAATTTTTATATAGTGGAACTCGACTAGTTTACTAACGTTGTTTACCTTCTTCATCACGGTTGTATTGTGATATTCAATGTAAATTTACAATAGGGCGGGGTCGCGGACGTGGTGCTCCCCGTGGTGGTCGCGGTCGTGGTCGATTCTAAATATATTTATCCGAACCGTCCAATCGTGTATTGTATGGCGTTGGGAACAATTTACAAATGGCTTTGGCCATTATTATTTTTTTCTCATTACTCACAAGAAATTGAATATACCCCTTTGTTTTGAACACCGGTTCATCATTAAAGCCTGGTGAAATAGCTAACACCCGATACCCTATGCTCCCATTCTAGCCCATCTCTTAATTCGTTGCAGTGTTTTGCCAGTTATCCTATATATAAATATCCTAGTGTTTGTGGATAAAATTATGATAATGAGTGGTTGTACTACTTCGGTACCTATAGTCTGTGCTAAATATTACCATGCGGGAGATGTTCAGTCAGGCGGTATATAGAAAAATCCTTTGGATGAGGTAAATATTACTGATTAAAACCAATTACTCCACCTCCTTTCCTATTTATATATCGATGAACCTCTGTCCGGTGGCTCTTTCACGGCATTAATGTACGAAACCATGGAGTCCGGAGCCCCATTAAAGTGCAGAGGGGGGGTGCTATTAGGTTATTTAGTAGTATCACTCAGCATGCCATGA
>JANBQC010000315.1:0-32121 GCA_027576995.1 Dimargaris cristalligena
TAGTTGGGACATTGGCTGTACTATACTAGTCCAGGTGGCTCTAGGTACCCCAAGCGAATGGACAATTAGAGAGTGGTAGGCGCGAGGGAGGGAATGCTGGAGGTGGGAGGGAGGGGGGATACTAAGCTAGCGGGAAGTGGTTTACTGCCGGCGGCGGATAAACGGTCGGGAAAGAGAAAGTTCTGAGATGTACCGGAGTGCTAAACTAATATACATGGCCAAATCGAGTCGATTAAAGACATCGATACCGCGGTGGTATACGGCTTCCGGTTGATTCGAATGGATTCGAGGCAAGAGGCATTCCTCCCAACTACACCTGCAGTATTTCTCGAATTCCCAAATAGGCACCCTAGTTTTTGCTCCATACCCTTCTGTAGTAGTTTCTGTTTTTGTTGCCTTAGTTGGTCTGTATATCGCCCTTGGGCTTACGATTCTACTACCCCCTATCCCTTGTAGAAGTACGACCAAAGCGAATGTGGTACCCCGAACCTTTTTCCTGTCCATCCGGGAATATCTTGGTGTAGCCCATAGTTGGTACGGATTAGCGCAAAAATAAATAAGTACACGAAAAGAAGCACGAGTCCGTCCATCGTCTCATTTCGGCTTTTACCCCTGCCACCGCTCTCTCTTTAGGTCGCACCGGAGTAATTCTACTATTAATTTAATTGGTGCAGTTCCCCGTTGCCTGCGTGGTCAAAGACAGTAGGAGTAGCCCCGTCCTAGGCTCCAACAACAGCTCGCCTGCGCGATATACCTGTGAACAGATGCCAAGCCCTAATCGAAAAAAGTAGCCGAGGCTGAGTAGGCGAATGCCATTTACCCTTGGACCATCGGGTCACTAGGCAGCAACGGATGCTAAGTTCGAATGGGGGAATCCTTGCGCATTCTGGTTATCCAAAAATAGACAGGCGCATGCTACTGCCTCCGAAAGGCCCCAAGATATAATCGCTTAGATTTTAACGCGTATGGGGAAAGTGTGCTAGATGTATCCATCGCATAGTAGGCAAAATGCAAAGGTAAAATTACTTCCCTCCCCTCCCCACTCAGCCACCCCGTTCTTTTCTTATAAATACCGAACTATTCGCCTTCCTTTCGGTTCTCATTATCCCAGCTTCACTTCCCGCTCTCTCACACTCGCTCACTAAAGCCAGCCCAACTTGAACTCACCAACTTTCTCGCCCCCCCCTCCTCCTCCTCCTCCGGTATTTCACCATGAAGCTCCTGGCCGCCCTTGCCCTTGTCCTGGCCACCATCGGCACCCTGAACGTGGCTCACGCTAACCCTGCCACCACTGAGGACCAGGCCGGCCACCAAACTCATCTGCAGAAGCGCTTCTTCCGCTCCAATGCGGCCAGATTGGGTGGTATGGTTGCCGGCGGCGTCGTGGGCTCAGTGGTTGGCCCCGTCGGTACTGTTGTCGGTGTGGGCGCTGGCCTGTATGCCACCAACAAGGCTATCAAGCATCGCCGTGAGAAGAAACAACGCAAAAAAGATGAAAAGATCGCAAAGAAGGCCGCCGAAAAGACCGCGAAGGAGGCCGAGAAGGCCGCGAAGAAGGCTGCCGAAAAAAAGTAAAATCCCGGTCCGGTATACCCCATAAATCAAGCTACCTACCAAATTATGCCATGGTTTCGTCCAATTGGCTATATTATTTCTTGATGCCTAGTAGTGCCATTCTATATTCCATGACATGCCTTTCTTTTGTAAAATTTTCGACTATGGATACTATTAGTGTTCCGCTCTTTTGAGCAATTCACCTCAGCACGAAGTTCAGCCCTGTATATTCCCCGATTTTCAGTTAGATTAAATAAAAATTGCGGCAGTTATTGTCGCTTTCGAAATCATTAAATATACGCCTAGCGTGTACCAATTTTATTTTGCTTGTTGAGTATAGCCAGCCTTTGATGTAGTGAACCTGGCTTGCTAAAATATAACATATCCCTCGGAGCAAACTATCAGTACGAAGGTAGCATTGGTATAGGATGAACACAATGTGGCTGTCAGCGAATCCATTGGAGTTGTATTGTGTCGTTTGTGATTGCTGTCATATGCCCCATCCATAAGTCCGTAGCCGTATAGTCCAGAAACATAGTCAGTTCTGGCGATAATGGCCCATATTTACTGCAATTGATCGGATTTCTTGGTGGGTGCTCTTATATGTACGGTACTATTATATTCTGCACTGCTCAGCTACTCGAGGGCAGTACCAGAATCAGCTGAATAGATGCTAATAGGCATGGGATCTCCCTCTTTCAACTGTAGTTTGTTGACAATGGGGGAGAAGTGGTGCCACACGCACACATACATATATATATCTATATATTACTGCTAAGGCGCAAATTACTAACAAGATGTGGGTGAAGCAATGCAGGGATGTAGGCCAGTGGTTCCAAGAGGTAGTGTAACAGGAAATTATTAGGGACCCTGGATAACCAAACAGGGGTTGTTCGCATCACTTCAGAGACTGCCAATAATCACTAGGTAGCCCATCTAGCAATTGCCCCATCGGGAATCACATATCTACCAACATACCCAGGACTCGGGATTTATTAGTGGGGTTATGGCATGTGTCAGTATTAAACTAGAATGCCTTATTTCATGAAAAATTATGGACACTCATTGTCCCCCATCCTTTCTCACCCCCATAATATACTGTGTTTTGACTCCTTGATTACCAAAGGTCTTCTGCCCCTCTCAAATTAGTATTATTTTCAGTACTATTGTATATACATAGGTCCAACTACATCACATACCTTTATCGATATTCCTTCTCACTACCGCATATGGGCCCCAGCCGTATTTTCCGATGCTCTTGAGCACATCCAACACTTGTCGTCACTTTTGTACTCGACTCACAGCTTCCTCGTGGTCACCTACTAGTTGCTGGGTTGATATAGCTGTGACAGTGCCAAGCTTTTACTAAATGGCCCATTATTTCTGAGCTACATCAGCCAGCTACTCTACAGCAAGTGCAACTGTAATTTACTGAACAATATTTATGCAACCACCTATTTAACGATTCTACCTCAAGTTTACTTTTTAAACATAATTTGTTTGTAATTACTTCAATCATCCCTTATTATATATTTGCAAGTCCGCAACCTACATATAAGAGTCAATGGTTCACTTTTATGGAGCGACCTAGTTTTGGAATGGTGGACCAAGGCAAACTTTTCTAATCTTTTCATTTCCCCACTCAATAATTGATGGTCATATTGGATTTCCTTATGCCAACCTGTTGGCAAGCCCCTATTTACATATGGGTGAAATTCGGCCCAGCTATATAAGGGTTTACATTATACGTGTATGGGAAAATATATGGGAAATGTATTGTTAACTAGTAATATTGGCTGAATCTAATGGATTTTTCGTTATACAGCTTGGATGAACTTCTCCCATATTAACTTCTCACTCAATAGGATCAATTCTAGAATAGATCCTGGGTGGGTGGTGGCCATCCTAACTACATGCTCCTTTACCTCGTAAGTACAGCACCGACAATAGACCTGGTATTTTATCTTGAATATAAAATACATGCTACATTTTTTGTTGTATGGCTATCTGCCTAGATTCTAGAATATCCACTGCACCACTTTTATAGAGCCATTTTCAAGAGCCCTAGGTTACTAGGGTAACCACTTCCCCTTATCCTATACTATGTTTGGTGATTTTTCCTTAGATCACCGATTTTACCCACATTGTGTCAACACCTAAAGTATAGCAGTCGGTTCCACAAGGTAGCCTCATTATACAAAATTTCTAATGGTTAATATTTTTCGACTAAGGGCAAAATAAGCTATATTCAATCTTGTGGGTATTATTATTTACCTGCTGGTAGGTCACTGGGAATCTAATGCTTGGGCCATTCACGCTACACCCTGGCATACCCTTTATGAACTTTTCCTCCTGGTTATATATCTAGTTTTGTGCTTTCATAGCTAACAAAAGAGAAAACAGATTAAACTGCTTATGCCTGGGCTAACATTTACTCTATTGTCAATGATATGATCTAACAATTGACCTATGTATTCGAATGCTCATGTAAAAGGTGTCCCATTTGGACCCATTCTGGGACATCACAATTCTCGAATAGAATATCTAATGTACTAGTTTAGAAATCCAGCCCAAATTTTATAGTGTTTTAGGTATACAAATCAAATAATACATCTTCCGACATTGTACTGCGAAGCATGAACCATAGATAATAACTAGCCAGGAGGAGCGATTATTTAACCAAGGCGGCCTTATATATATGTATATATAAATATGTATGAAATCAACCAATCTAATATTTACAAAGAGTGCCAACAGGGAAACGGGGGTATTGCTGCTAACTGAAGACGACAACGGGGCTATTCGGGAATAAATAGTGGCGATTGTTAACCAAGCGAAGTGAATGTACCGTACAGTGATCCCACCTCTGTCGGCCAAGCCTTAATAATAACGGTGTTTGAACTTGCTAATCGTAGGGAGACGACTGGGTTTGAAGGCATCACCCCGGCCGCCGAAGTTTAAATATTTAAAGGGATTTAAAGAAAACGGACGGGGTCTGGGCGAGCGCTTCTGCAGATGGGGTTGCTGGCCGGCTCGGTCTTCGGTGGTGGTAGGGCTAGCGTGGACCATGGTCACGGTGCCGAGGGTGGCCAGGACGAGGGTGAGAGGGCTTGGGAGGAGAATGGTAGCTTCATGGTGGGGCGGACGAGGAAGGTCACGGGAAGGGAGGACGAGTAACGTACGGGCTATTCGGCCAGTTAGGGTATATAATACAAGTTTCAAAGAACCATAAAGCTACGGCGAATGGTGGGATAAAGCGGGAAGGTAGGGACGGCTTGGGTCAGAGAGGGGGGCAAAATGAGGGATATTTAAAGGGAAAAGGGACGCCATATTAGATGAATCTGGGCAACGAAAGAGGGTCACATGGCCATCTTTCTGGTCCAATGCTCGCTTCTTCCGCCCAACCTATAGACTCCCACACACCCTTTGTTCAAACAGATAGTTTACCTGCCACCCATTCCAAGGGTTATAGAGTCTTCGAAACTATCCAACCTATGGTAAACAATGTGGTCTTTAGAGTCGGGATATAAAGCCTTTTCGGATACCAAAGGTTCCTTGTATTCATGAAGTCCTTTCGAACATTCGATTAACACGAGAATGATTTGGTATCATTTCAAGGGAGTCGGGATGGTAAATCCTTAGCAAAGACCCTGCGCTTTAAAATGCGGGTATCGAGGCCATGGTCTGCTTTGGGAAGGACCTGACATGACAAAGAATGCGAGGTTCCTCGGCCCTCGTGTCTCCCATCCGTACGCCGGTTCAAAGAGAGAAAATGGAAGAATTTTTAAAAAAAAGTCGTAGAGGAAGGGGGGGGATTGGGACTCTTACCCCGTAGAACAAAGGGGGGAGGGAGTTGTCCGATTTGTTCGTTTACCAAGGAGTGTCCAATTGGGCAAGTAATTATTTATGGTTGTATCCTCTCTTCCCCACTTGCTTTTGTGTATCCATTATTTCAACGGACTAAATGTGAGAAAAACTAGGTCTGTAGGAGATACTCCGATACAGGGCAATGCCCCCCCTCCCGCACTCTTAAAAATCCTTTTTGAATGAAGTATAGAGTCACATTTCAAGTCTATCCTGGTCGCCCATACTCGTTGTCGGCGGATGCTCTAGGCTATAACCGCGTTGGACCGCCTTTAAACCGACTTTCATACCACTGTAGATCTTCTATTTATATGGATGAAATTCAAACCAGCTGTATAAGGTTTTACATAATACGTGTATGGGCGAATATATGTGAGAAAAGCTTTTAACCAGTAATATTGGCCTCACCCAATGGATTTTTCATTATACAGCCTGAATGAACATCTCCCATATTGAAGGATAGTTTATCACCAAATAATAAATTAGTGTGACCCCGGTCCAACTTGAAGTCTTGACCAGTTCATGTATAATGCTGCGTGTTTTGCGATACGGTTGAATCCATATATCCGCCACGGTCCCGTATTTGACTGAAACAGTGGACATGGGGTGCTCATTAAACAGCTGGATTGTATTCAGGCCAGTGGAATACTGCAATGTACTAGGGCACACCGGGCTGAATATTTCAGTTGAGAATCGGATTTTATAAAACCATATTTTATGTATCTTCTCACCCATATATAATTGGGTCGAATATCGCCCATGTTCAATAGATTTGTGTATGCATATAGATATGCAAGCGAGGGTATTGCAAAATCAACTTGCTGGTAATTACGGGCATGCATCTATAAACGACTCTCCGATACCCTCGTGTTCGACCCAGCGTGGTGCTTGCATTGGCTAGGCCGGCCATCCATGAATATATAGCTGGATGATCAATGTCCGTTTATATTTTTTAAAGACAAAAAACGGGTTAACCAACCCAGCGGCGAGGTCGCTGATCTAAGGGGGCAAGAAGGTGCAGTGTACGGTTTTTCGTGGTTGGCGACTACCGCAGTTATACTCCCGCCTGCACTGCCCAATTAATGAAAAGGGCGAATTCACGGCCTATTCTATGAAGTCGACATCCCTTTAGCCAACCTATTTGGCTGTAACAAGGGTCGCTGGATAGCATGGTGTGTGGGGGGTTTGTACTGCGAGGGTCGTACGAGACAGGCCCAGCCACGCTGTAGAGCAAATTCTCGGGTCGATCAGATGGGGATTACTGTTTGGAAATAGATTTCCCGAATATGTTACTATTGAAGTGCGCCTCTTAATAGAGCTATACAGCCGTATTGAATACCACCCACAAGTAACCTGGCCATATGGTTTCAACCTTCTGCACCCAGATTCATCTACCATAGCCTCCCTTTTCCTTATAAATACTTCACCTTTTGCCCCCTTCTCTGACCCCAACCATATCCCCTACCTTCCCGCTTTATTCCACCATTCGCTGTAGTTTTACGGCTTTGTGATCCCCTTATTATATCCGAACTAGCCGAGTAGCCTGCACGACACTTGTCCTCCCCTCTCCTACGCAGTCTGTTGTCCACCCCGCCATGAAGTTTTCGTCCTTCCTCGTCCTCACCCTCGTCCTGGCCACTCGCGGCACCGGGACCATGGTCCACGCTGGCCCTACCAACGACCCGAACCATGTCCCTGTTACTAACTTGAGCAAACCCCCTGCCACCAGCCAGAGCAAACCCCCTGCCACCAACCAAAGCAGGCCCCCTCCGAAGGAAAAATATCGCAGTCCTCGTAGGAACTTAGGCAAGTACGCGATGGGTGGTTTTTTAGGCATATTTCTCGGCCCCGGTTTGGGCAATACCATCGGTGCTGCTGCTGGTATGGTCGCTACTCCCTTAACTGGCATGGGTTACCGAAAGGCCAAACAAGTGCATCTTGATAAGCTCCAGAAAAAAAAAAGGCCAAGGCTAGTGAATAGTTGGTGAAACACAGCTCGGTTTCTTCACTATTCGCTTGGTCGTCAGTCACTGCCATTTATTCCAAAATAATTTCACCCTCGTCTTCAGTTATTGCCAATGCCTCCGTTTCTCTACTGGCATTCTTTGTAAATATTGGTTTATTTATGAGCACATGTATCTATCTATCTTTTTATATAATTATATATGTATATAGATACGATAACACCTTGATTTTCACAACTGGCCACTATCTATGCTTCCTGCTTCGCGGCACAATACCGGGAGAAGTGGTGTTTAATTTCCTGCTCCAAAGCTCAATAAAGTCTAACTCGGTACGGATAATATAATATACCTAACCGCGCTTGAAATAGGTTGGTGGTCACACTGTTAGGTGCATTATTGGACTATTGTATAGAACCCCCAAAAGCTAAATAACTAAACAACATCGGACATTTAATATAATGTGGATTCTATATACACTACTCTAACAATTGTAGTAGTTAGTCTACCAAATTAGGCAGTCGGCCCATAGTGTCTGAAGGACACGTAGTCACCGCCTCACCCAAATACTGTAGAGCACAAAGCAGTCTGGAGTTAGAAACACGACCACAATTGCGCATTGGGAGTATCGCGCAGTAACTTGCATTAGCAGGTGGGGAAGTATGACATGCAGTAGTAGGCCCAGGCCGCACTGCTTGGGGCGGGTGGGTCTACCCAGCCACCTGGCATTTGGGCATCTCTACTATGGCCTGATGGACTAATGGCATATTTGTCCCATTCTTGTCTATAGATACAGCAAATACAGGTAACCGGATAGTTTCGTGGCGTGAGTGAATGATTAAACGAAGTCCTTGGCTTTGGATAGTTAGGTCGGTGGTTGGTAATCGACCGCCAGGTAGAATATACGATGAGTGATTGGACACCCTTTCATCAGTATTCGCATGGTGTTAAATAAGGATCATGTATGTAGGATTTTCGGCATACCTTCGGCGCATGTAAGCTGAGAAATCACAAGGAATATGGTAATACTGTCCGGGAGCGCTACTGGGGTTCGGTTGGTGATAGGGATATGGCTGAGATCTTGGTGGTGACTGGGGTGGTTGGCGGGATTCAAGCGACGTTGGATTTGTTTTGGGTGGCTCGTCGGTAAATATACCCCTATTCTGCTCCGCCAACTGCTCTATAAAGTCGGCATTAATCTCGGGTACCGCCCGCTCTAGATAGGGTAAGGAATTGATGGAGAAGCAGAATTGGTAAGCTTTAATTTTTATTTTTTATGGGCTGTATTTGGCTGAGTGAGGGGGGTAGTGGAGCAGTGAGGTAATCCGGCAGGTTGGGGCAATTTGTAGTGGGCAGTTCAAAGGGCAACTTGCCTTTGCATTTGCGCTTCAACAGGCGAACATTGCGTAATTTAGTCAGGAGCTCCACTTTTAAACGGAGCTGCTGGATAAGTTGTTTATCATTATTCTAATATCGTCAAATGGGGCAGATAGGGTGATCAGAATCAAGTATTTAAGGGTTTGTGAGGACAGAGGTGTCGGGGGAACACTGGTGGATAGGGCCATTAGGTCTAGAAGTATACTCCGTGAAGTCGAGCCTGTAAGCCCCCAGCGACGGTTGGACTGGGCAACGGAAAGGCGGACTAACCTACCGGAATTTTTATGGTTTTGGGCGGGACTCGCCCTGGCGGGTGGTTCGAAGGCCAACGAGGCATTTGCGAAATAATAATAATAATAATAGTAGTAGTAGTAGTAGTAAAACGACCGGACCAGAGAGATTGTCGAAAGGGTCGAAGCTGAAAAGGCCGTTGGACCAAGTAGGCTAAGAGTGGAGGAAAGTAAGACCCTTTTTTATTTTGGTCATGAGGTCAGGCCTATAGAGCCTGCTTGTCTCTTTTAGTCGTGGAATTCCCTGGCGAGCCAGGCTGGACAGGAGTTTAAGCCCCTTCGCTCTCCCCTGTTAGAGAGGGCTCTACTTAACGCGGCGCGTCAGTCCAGTCTTTCTCCAAACACTCTTTCCATACCCCATTGTACTTTATTTCCCCCATCTTCCTACCTGTATTTTATAACCTCGCTTAACTATACATACTACTACTGCTGCCACAGGCCATGCACCAACAACCACAGCAACAGCCCCGGTGGCGGCTACTGACCTGGGGACTGGCTCTCCTTGCCTGCGTTCAACTTGCGCAGAGTGCTCTCAATCCCATCCCGCATTGGACGGACCCGAACCTGGTCCCGGAGCAGAAGAAGTTCTTGGAAGCCGCGATCAACCAACGCCGGCTCGAAGTCCTAGACAAGATGGGCTACGCCTGGCCCGACGGCCCCCTACCTGATTTCGACGCTTTGGCCAAGAGCCGCGCTAAAGATGAGCTGTAGACCAGTTACTGTAGCGCGTGGTTGTTTCGGGCCAACTCACTGCACCCCAACTACTATTCTTTGTCAACTGGCCTGGCAACTGGTTGGTATATATAGGATTGGATAGGTGTGTATCATGCACTCCGCCTGTGTACGTCAATAGCACCTCTCAATAAAATCTGGACTTTTAGGAGCCCACAAAATAGAGCGCCCCTTGGGTGACTGCGATTATCATTTGAATGCCCGTTGAGAGGAGTGGCTTACTAAGCTGGGCGCTGGGTAACCCACTGACACCAAGTCAAGGCGGAGTCGACTAATCTAATGGCCCCATTTTCACATATCCGCGGTGATCGTGATAGGCCGTCGGATAACGGACGACGCTCCCTCCTTTGGCTATAGTCCACCACACGTTCCCCACACCACCATAGTTAATCTTCCCCTTCCTGCATACTCCCTTTACTTTCCACCCGTGTTATATTATCTCTCTCTCTCCCTCACCTCCCTTGAACTCCACCCCAACTTTCCCTTCTCCGAGCTGCTCAACCAGTCCGTTTCACTTTACTTGCCGCTGCTCCTCACCGACTGCATTCCCCCGTCCAATGACTTCGTTCGGCGCCCCCGACTACCCTTCGGACCTGTCTGACCCTGTGCTCCAGGACCTGGCCACCAAGGCCATTGACTGGGCTCAGTCGCATGGTCTAGTCATGAAACCCGCCCCCAATGTGACCGCTGCATTGCCTTTGGCCAACTCGCACTACACCGGACTGGCCACCCATGCCCCACTGGCCCTCTTCCCGTCGCCCATACCCCGGGCCAGCTTCCGTCGCGCGGCGGATATCCAGCCCCACTTGAACTCCCTGTTTCACCGCATCGCCAACGACTACGAGTTTCTGGTTTCCCATATGGAAGGGTAGGTGTAGTGGGGTTTTTATGGTACAGGGGTATATCCTCGTAACTTGGTGGAGGTGATCGATACTAACCCTCTAACTAAAACCACACTATCCCGTGCTACAATACCCTCCTGATCATCCCATATCCGTTAGATTGGTGGGCGTGGACGACTTCACTACCCGCTTATATGCTATTTACCAGCGGGTCCGGGAACAGCCTTTGAACCAGGTATGTACATGTCACCTCCATACCCCAATTGTTCCAAAGTACATACACCGCCTACGTATTTCTAAGTGAGTAAGATGAGCATTACTTTAGCCTGGTACCTTAACCATACTGAAATGCTTCCACCCCCGTCTGTACTGTATGGCACCCACCTGGTGCTGGTCGTTCGAATAGCCCATCACCCTAGCCTATACTCGCTCCGATTACTTGCTCCACCAGTCGACCGACCCCTCCGATCATACCCTGGCTATTCAGCAGGTGGAATTCAACACTATTTCCGTGTCGTTTGCTAGTTTGGCCCAGGTTACCAGCAATATCCACCGGTAAGATACCACCATACCCTATCCCTCGACCGGAGAGCCAACTTTTTTTGTATCGGTATTCAAGCAATTGCACCTTTACTTTATTGGCCGATAAACTAAAACCCACTCCATTAAATACTTCATTTATTGTGGGACGTTAGCTACCTCTGGTCCTTCCCCGAATACCGTCGACAGCTCACATTCAGCGACCCCAGCCGGCAATGGGATGAGCTCGACCACCACCTTCCCCCCAATCAATCCCTGCACGGGCTTCCATCGGCCATCGCCAAGGCCTGGCAGCTCTATGGCAACCCCAAGTAAGTTTAATTGTATTATGATAATGCTGTAAGTGATCCCCAAGCAACCAGCAATATTTTTACAATCCCTCCCCTCCAAAAAAAGAAAATAGTACACCAGTTAACCCCCCTTTTTATACTTATTACCTCATAATCCGCAGGGCCATTGTGCTAATGGTGGTTCAGCCCAATGAGCGCAATATCTTCGACCAGCGGTTTGTCGAGTACGAACTCCAATCTAAGCATCAGGTTAAAGTGATTCGGCGGACTCTGAAAGAAGTTGATGCGGAGGCTACCCTTCATCCGGAAACTCAGGCCCTGCTCATGTAAGTGGCCCTTTGCGTACCCCGGTACATCATCCGGAAATTAGCGAATCTATTGATAGACTATAAGGTTCCCCACCTTGAACATGGCACTAACACCTGAATTTTGAGTCCCTGCATGGTATGCCCTGCAATTCATCCATGGCTATCCAGCGGCGGCGAGGAGATTGCCGTCACCTATTATCGCTCGGCCTATGCTCCCCAGGATTACGGCGGGGAGGAGGTAGGTCCTACATGTGCGACTAAAGCCTGTGTGGTAATAGTTGGAGTCGAATTTCAGCGCTATGAACATAAATATGCTATTGTACTGATATTCACATGTCTATATACCCTATTTTTGATGTGCTGACCAAGGAATGGGCAGCGCGGATGACCGTCGAATTGTCTAAATCCGTCAAATGCCCCAATATCTCGTACCAACTAGCTGGTACTAAAAAAGTCCAGGAAGTACTTAGCCGTGCTGGCGTACTGGAACGGTAGGTCTGGCTACAGTAGAATAGCACGGTGGTTAGTCTCGAGTCACTAAGTTCAGTTTAGATGAGTGATTACTATTATACACACACACACATATATATATATATATATATATAATACTGGTAAACCACGGACTCGGGCTTTCCAGACAGTTGAACCAACACCCCTCTTCCGAACTGCTTTATCAACCCTAATCAAGGCACTCCATACCCCACTCGCTTCACACAATCCCTACTTACTAGATTCATCTCCGATCCGGACATTTGCTCCCGAATTCGGGAGTGCTTCACGGGTCTGTACCCCCTGGACTCCACCCCGGCCGGCCGGCAGGCTCTCCAGCAAGCCTTAGCCACGCCTGAACGGTTTGTATTGAAACCCCAGCGGGAGGGCGGGGGCAACAATGTCTACGGCCATGATATCCCTAGCTTCATTCAGACCCTGTCCCCGAAGGAACTTGGGGGATATATCCTTATGGATCTCATCTGCCCACCACCCACGAGTAATATTCTCATCAATCAAGGCCAGCTGCACCACGGACCTGTAATTAGCGAACTTGGTATTTTCGGTGTCTGGTTGAGGTAAGACCACCGGCTTAGTTAGCGATGACCAATAGCATCAATGATGTGGTGATGGTACCCCCGCAACTACAACAAGACCAGCTAAAAAAGGTGTACCTTGTGCTTCATGAATTAACCCAGTCTTTATTATCTTATACATTATATCTAATTTGTCCCGGATACTTTGATTGCCCCTCCCCTCTAGTGACGCCAATACGGTCCATTTGAACGCGGAAGCGGGCCATCTATTACGTACCAAAGTGGCATCATCCAACGAAGGAGGAATTGCGGCCGGTTTTGGGGTTATCGACAGCCCCTTGCTAATTTAAGGCAACATTAATTGGTTTAATTCAGACGGGCTCTTTGGGACCGAGGCATTTGGAAGCGTACGGTTCCCCTCATTGTGCCACCCCGGCCACATTTGGTCAACCGGCCGTTAATGAATTTTAATGGTTGAGTACTTTAGTATTCATTAATTACCGTGTTGCTCTGCTTATTTCGATCCCGACGCTCTACTATCCCAAGATGCATTGGGGTTTGGTCCATCTCATTCATGTGTACCTATTCGCCGCCAGACAAAAAGATGGGGACTTAACAGGAAATATTCCCACCCTCTTGTTCTGGTTTACCGATTCTACTTACAAGTCCAGTTGGTTTAGAACCACGGGGCGTTACTAGCTGGGGTATATATATATATATTATTGTTTGGGAGGGGATGAAGATAACGATTCCACTATTGCATTTCTATCTGTGGAGATCGTTGGGAATAAGCACTCACCTATTACAATGCAAGTATTCGTACATAAATGATTTCATTACTGGGCTACCATGGCATCCAGTGTGTTTTGGATATTGGATGGAACTGCACTACGCTGGCTATTTAACGTATCCCATGGCTGGCTGGGTTAGCCAGTCGACTATTTTTGCCATGAAAATCGGAGGTATTCAGCAACCGCGAGCCCTTCCGCTTACGCAATAGAGTAGCACTAATGCCGTGGTGCAACCGGGCCAAAATATCTCTCCCTTCGGGATACTGCCTGTATTTTCGCAGGGCCTGTCCATCATGATTTCACGGGCTTTCGGTGGTGAGTGGTGTGCTTCCCTCTTGTTATTCTAACCTCCTCTTCCTCCCCCGCATTCACACCCACTTGACTACCCCACCCATACTAATTCGGTTCTGCCTACGGCTCTGACTTGAATGACCCAGCAAGAGGATCTGGGTTCTTTCTCCCTATAATAGCACCGCTACAGTGGCGTAGCAGCGCAAGCAGATGACCTAACCCAAGGACCAGGCATGGGTGGTGGCGGAGCTACTGAATGCTGTGGTATGGTAGGTAGACTTGGCTTAATCGGTAGGCGTACCTTGACCTACATTGGCATGTAAATTATAAATGAGAATACCGATATTATTATTATTATTATCATAATTGTTGTTGTTATTCTCGGGACCCTCCGGTGGTAATTGAAAAATAGGGAATATTTTAACTCTTACTAATGCTATCCCCAAAATCCGCCCGAATTCCGAATATGGATGAAATTGATGGACATAGTGATGGTAAGTAAGAATGTAACGCCTGCATAGCGTCGCACCACGCCTCCATCAGGGATTAGTAGTCAGACAACGGATCAACGAGCTAATTTCCGGAAGCCCGTAAGGTAAAAATGGGATTGAGTGGGTCTCGTGCTGTAATCCTAGAAATTGGGGAGGGGGTTGCCATCGGTCCTATCAGCCTTGGTGAAAGCGGCGAGACAGCTGATACCCAACGTGGGCCAGGGGCAGCCATGCCATTAGTGTGTAATAGGAGGATGAGGAGGAGGACTTTAGTTGGGGAGGGTGTGCCTGACTATACCATAGGCAATGGAATAAATCAAAGTGGAGGCGAGGGGATATGGGTAATCTGCGTGGCGAGTTCCCCCAGCCAGGGAATGTGAGCCCCCCCCTAGGTTTGGCCAGGAGATATAAGCGCCCCGTGCCGCGGAGGTGGCCATGGAGAGGGCGACTACAACATTCTGGAGAGAAAGGAGGGTTGGAAATAACAACCACTGTGACCTGTACCAGCAAAGACCGTCTGTCCCACCATAACCATCTTCGGCTAATTAGGCTTGCTTATAATGTACCTTTGGGGCTGGCGGAGCGGACTTCCCCTTCCTATGGGGCCGCACTATACCTATTTCCGGGGACCCCTTTATAAAAAGGGTGGGTTGAGACGGGTGATGCTATTGATTTACACTGCAGCTCCCCGCGTCTATTGCGGCCCCTTACTCGGTCTTAAACCGGTGGTTTATTATATACCCAACCCACCACCACACCCCATGGAATAGGCCGGGCCACTGAAACGTGTCCATTTGTCCGCGCCCACCTTTGGGCCATTAATTCTATTCTATTAATCTTTGAATTAGCCTTTAGTAGTGGCCTCTTGGTGATGTGATATACCCTCCCATCCTTTCATATCGGCCACTACAACTAACCGCTCCCTTTCGCGCCCTGCTCTTTTTATTATTATTATTATTCGCCTTGACTCCCTACCATCTATTAATATTACATAGTCCATCATTATTATTCCATTTTCATACCCAATTCCTTTATTTTTAGATATCCCTGAGGAGGTTCATTTGACCTGCGCACTGGCTTCACAGTGGCTGCCCCCTGGTGTTTCTCCATCCCCACTCCTTCAGTTCGGTCACAGGCAGGGTGGTTGATGCCTAGACGGAATATCTGCATTAGATAGTCAAGGGTGCCGGTGGGCGAACCCGTTATTCAATCCAGCCATGTCCTGGTTTCTTTTACACTGATTATCTCTTCCTTTTAATATCTACCCCATTATCTTTTAGCCGACTATAGCGATAGAGGACATCGTTAGCTCATAACCACCCCCCCCCGCTCTGCTCCAAAACCCCGCTCCCATAGATAGTCACCGTTTTGTGTCTTGTTATCGTATCGTTCGACTTATTTTAGGTTTAGCTATTTATTCTACCCTCTTTCTATCTCTCTCTATTTTTACCTATTCCTTCCGTGTTCACCTATTCTCCTTCCTTTCCCGCACTTCACTGGGCTACTCTAGTATTGCTTTTGACGTCAGGACATACCTCGCCTGACCCCCGTCTCCTTTGTCACACACGGTGTCACCTGTGCAGTTATCGCGGCCATCGAACACCTTAAGCACGCCAGAGGCGAACTCTCCCATCTTGCTACTTGGCTATGCGGTCGCGGGCTTCTTTACTACCATGGGTCCTCTGGACCCTGGTGATGTATACTACACACTCGGCCAGCGGGCTGCCCGCTTTCCACACTCGTAAGTTTGCTGATTGTTTTTTATTTGATCATATAGGGAGGGCTATTATTCACTACCGCCTGGTCCCTGGCTCAGTAATGATGGTACATCTTAGTAATCCTCTGTACCTTGGAGATTAAAAGTGAATATTGTGCCGTCCAAATGGCGGGGTGAAGAGTCGCAAGTATCACTCTTTGCGATCTTGTAATGGACTGGAACTCCCCTCCCAAAGGGTCGAGGCCAAGTATGCGGAGTTAGGCCGGCGATACTATTTGTTGTGCTACGCCAATCGCTGGCTGAATCCCCCCTTCAACTAGACCATTGTGATATATATATATATATATATATCTCCAGGTTCCTCCTAAGGGGGGGATGGTGGGCGTACACTATTCCTTACGGGCAACTAAGCTACATGTCATGATGGGTGGGTATGGCTCCTTTTTCGCACCTCCTCCGGTTGGACAAGAGAAAGAGGAGCTTGGCCGCTCCAATAACCGCCGTCATTTAACTAATTCCATTTAACCGCCAATGATTTTTTGGTGTATCTTCTTGTCCTACACTCACCCACCCACAACGGCTTCCGCTTCCACCATGGGGCCCTCCTCGCCTCCTTTTCTACCTTAGCTAACCAGTATGATCTCGACGGTAATCAATGCCCACTGTACCCCAAGCGGGACGTCGTTTGTCCCCTCGTTTGCGTCACTGACCTATCGGAATGCCCCCGTTTACTTCAGCCCAACTGCCCCAACGGCAAGCAATTTTGCCTGGACAGCACCTGTGCCGACCAATGCCCCAAAGACCTGCCGAACCCCTGCTTATGTGGCGAAACCAGCTACCGCGACAGTGGCGAAATGGTAATCCCCTGCCGGAAATCGCCCACCATTGACATCCCGCACTATAATATGCGCAACGGCACGGCCCAAACCCAAGGGGCGTGTCTCAAGGCCCTCAACACCACCTCCCGCATCTTAAATTATGGGGCTAAACCCACGGACCCCGTCTGGTTGGATTGCTCCCGCCGGGGATGGAACGAAGATGGTGATTCAGACGCCACCGAAACGACCCCCCCGGGGTTTACCTACGTGGAGCCCATTTGGTTGGCGCTGTGGACCATGCTGGGGTTGGAGGCCATGGTGCTAACTGGGTGGACCCTGTACAAACAGTGGCGGGAAAAGGCGCAGCGTCGGGGCGTCGGGGTGGCGGTCGGGGGAACAACCGCGGACCCCCTGGCGAAGGAAACGGCCGATTCGGAGCTGAGTTCCGTGGAAGGGTTGGATCGGGAAAATTACAAACTCACCGCGTATCGAACCTCACTCTACGGCAATTTCGCCGCGTACTCGCTAGTCGCCATCAGCTTGAGTCTGGTCGTTTACATGTTCCTTATCATTGCCGATTATTACGGCGCTCTGTTAGGTAAGTATCGAAGGGCATATTCCCTAGGGTATTATTGCCTGGCTGGGTGGTTTTTGGGATATCAACTTTCCGGTGGTTTAATTTTTTTTTGATGAGCTCATCTAACCTTAATGTGAGCTAACCCTGCCCCTTCGTGTACTAATCTCCTCCCCCATATGATTTTATCTGGCTCGAATTGTTCTCCCTTGGCATCGCTGGTAATGAACATTTAGGCGAAGCGTTTGCCCTAACCCACCAGACCTCGGCCTTGTCTTCGCAGCTATTTATCATATCTTGGTATCTGATGGTGGCTTGGTTCATTACGCTGAACATTACCCGCCACCGGTTGCGCAACTTCTTTCGTATCCAGACCCGTCCGGCAGAGGGCCATTTTATTCAAGTGGAGCAGCAATTAGCACCCCTAATCTTGCTGGATGACAACAGTGTGATTCTTCGACACATTCGTCGAATTGAGACCTCCATCAAATCATTGGTTGGGTAAGCATCATCTTAAAGCTATACTTAATGTGATAATCATAGTATTGGTAAATACTGCCTTCAACTCGTATATACGGCTTGCCCCGTACTATTCAACCCCCTAATCAATCACGGTCTTTATTGAATTGAATAATGTCTGTTATTATTTTATTAGCTGGCACGTCCATGTCACAACCACTCGAATCGAAAAGACCGCCCATGGAAGACGCTACTTCACCTACCAATGCACCCGCTATGTATACGACTCGGTGCACGGTCGGTTCGCTCCCTTCGGGTTCCAGGTGGGGACCACGGGCGCGGAGCTCCTCAAACAACAGTCGGGTATTCTTCAAGGGGAAGCCGACCGTAGGATTGAGCTACTCGGCTCGAATTTCATTACGGTGGTGGTGCCCTCCTTGTTCAATGCCATCCTGCAGGAATTCACCGGGTTCTTTTACCTCTACCAACTCACCATTCTATTGCTCTTCTATTATTACGCCTATTACGAAATGTAAGTCGCTCTCCACAATCGCCTTCGCGTATCACCTGTAAATCCACGTATCCCCATGGATTACATTGTTGGATTTTTAATATTACCCGCACCCCAATATCCAGACTAACTGTATACTATCTTTTGTTTCGGATGGCCATTTTTATTTACGGTTGATATTCCCATATTTTTGCATCATTTTTAGCGGTTTGGTGGATACCGGTGTGGTACTGATCTCAGCCTTCGTCAAGGTTGCCATCCGCTTACAATCCGAAAAGCGCCTTAAATCCATGGCCGAACACGAAAGTATCTGCCAAGTACTCCGGGACCAAACCTGGCGCACCACTACCACAGCCGACCTAGTTCCCGGGGACGTGTACCAAATCGACGTGGACCAGGTGGTTCCCGCCGACTCAGTTGTTCTCTCGGGTAATATTGTTGCCGACGAGAGTTCGTTGACGGGCGAGCCCCTACCGATCCGTAAATTCCCGGTTTCCCTGGATATGACTGATTTTGACCTGCACACCACCGGCAAGACCAACGCCCTCTTCGCCGGCACGACCATCTCGCAGGCTCAGCTCGAACTCCACTCTAGTCGCTGTACTGCCTTGGTGTACCGCACGGGAACGGCCACCGACAAGGGCCAACTGGTTCGTAAGATTCTGTTCCCTAGCCCCGTATCGTTTGTATTTGACGAACAGCTCAAGATCGTCATGATGATTCTCGCCCTCGAGGGCCTCTTCATGTTTGGACTTAGTCTCTGGCTCCAGCAGCAGAATATTAACGCATCTTGGTTCAACGGTATGTTCTGTTTGGCCCAAATCATCAGCCCCATTTTACCCGCGGCGCTGGTCGTGGGCCAGTCGGTGGCGTCCACCCGGCTGCGCAAACAGCAGATCTATTGCGTGGATCTGCCACGCATTATGGTGGCGGGCAAGACGCAGATTTTCTGTTTCGACAAAACGGGCACGCTGACCAAAGAGGGCCTCGATTTCTACGGGGTCCAGTGCGTCCGGCCCACGCTGGAGGGTATCGTGGACAGTGCCCCCCGGTTTGATAACCGCACGGAAGATTTCCCCGGAGTGCCCCGCCTCATGCGCCTGGCGATGGCGTCATGCCACGCCGTGACGGAACTCAATAACCGGCTCATTGGCAATCCCGTGGACATTGAAATGTTCCGGGCGACGGGGTGGGACCTCTGTCACCCGGACAACCCCGACTGCCTTGACATGGCCGTGACCGCCAACGAACGGCTCCTGGTGCTCCGGCGGTTCGAGTTTGTCCACGCCCGCATGTCCATGTCGGTCGCGGTGCTCGATACCTCCACCCACCACGTGCATATCTTCGTGAAGGGTTCGTTTGAGAAAGTGCGCGACATGTCGGACCCGGGAGGCCGACCCGCCGATTATGACCGGGTGACCAGTCAGTTGGCCCGGGAGGGCTGCTACGTGCTGGCGGTGGCCCACCGGGATTTGGGGCCCGTCGACCCGGACTTAATCCGGACGTGGAGTCGCGAGGATTTTGAAAGTCACGTGGTGCTGCTAGGCCTTATTTTGTTCAAGAATAACCTTAAAACGGACACGGCCGACGCCATGGCGGAACTGAAACAGGGGTCGACCCGTACCGTCATGATTACGGGGGACACGGCCCTCACGGGAGTGTACATTGCCCAGGCCTGTGGCATGACCCCGTCCGGGGACCGGATGTTGCTCGGTGACATCGAGATGGACAACCCCCCTCCTGATGGCCGCCCCTCCGACGAGGACGGCCCGGCGGAAACTGCTTATGAAGTGGTCTGGCGGGACGTGGACACCCACGAAGTAGTCGATGTGAATCGCGCGCTCCTCGCCAGTGTGACGATGGACTCCAATGCCTTGTCCAGTACCCTCGTGGGCAAGGCCGGTCCCCCGCAGGTCGGCCAGGGCCTCGAATTGGCCGTTACCGGCCGGGCCTTTAACGCTTTGGTCGAGCGCGACCTAATCCGGGAATATTTGCTGAATATCCGGGTGTTCGCCCGCATGACGCCACAGGACAAGGTTGCGTGTGTGCAACTCCACATGGAACGGGGTATCACGGCCATGTGCGGGGACGGCGGCAACGACTGCGGGGCGCTCCGGGTGGCCCACGTGGGCATTGCGCTGAGCGAAGCCGAAGCGTCCATCGTGTCACCGTTTAGCACCAGCGTACGGTCCATTTATTCGTGCGTGGAACTCCTGCGCCAGGGTCGGGCGGCACTCGCTACGTCGTTCGCGGGTTACAAGTACCTCATCCTCTACGGCCAGACCATGGCCATGCTCAAGGCCAACTTTTTTTACTTCCAAGGGTCCATCGCCCAATCCCTCTGGATTTTCGTCGATGCGTTCATTACCATGGGCATGACCGCCTGTTTGGCCCTCAGTAAAGCGGCCCCCCGGTTAGCCCCCCAACGACCCACCGCCCGCCTGCTGGGCATCGAAACCCTGACTTCTACGGTGGGGATCGTTCTCATCAACTGGCTATTTTTGGTCGGTGGGTACCTATGGCTGTACCAACAAACCTGGTTCCGCTGCCACGAATTCGACGCCCGTGGTATTGATATTGCCAAATGGTGGCTGTTGGGCGACAACTACGAAAGCGCCTATTTGGCCTTTTTGACCATGTTCCAGTTTATCAACAATGGGGCGATTTTCAATTTCGGCTACCAGTTCCGGCAAGCCTGGTGGCGTAATTACAGTCTGGTGGCCGTGTGGGCCGCATTTATTGCTATGATGAGCTACGTCGAATTAGCCGACCCGAACCGGCTGGGCTGTCTATTCCGCTTGAATTGCGGTAATCCCAAGGTTTTGGAGGAACTGGGCTTCCCCCGCCCCACGTTCGATATCGAACCGTACAATATTGACCAGGGCCACAATGTGTTCCCTCGGTCGGCCCGGTTTTGGCTATGGAGTTACAGTATCGCCAATATGGCTGTTGGTTTACTATGGGAGAGGGCCGTGGTGTTGGGACCTCTCCGTACGTTATTGCGACGACTGTACCCCCAGTCTCGCCTGCAATTGAAACTGTAATCTTTTTTCTTTAATACATTTTTTTAAATATATTTATCGTACGTCTTGTCTAGTGGAATTATACCAGCTGGAATACTATAATTCCCGCTCGTCGTTATTGCTGTTGTTTCTTCTATACTATATTATAAAGCGACCTCCTTGCATATGCTTAATCTACACCAAACCCCGTGATCTGGATATGACTATAGTAAAGAGTAGGATGTTCATCATCCGTGTAGCTCATCGTGTCTCCCAAGCGAAGGTCCCATGTTGAGCGTCTAACTACAGTCAATTATGAAAGACCCTCCCTAAGAATCGGGCACCTGGGCTAAGCAAAATGTATTATCCGAGTTTCTAGTCTGTTAAGGTCCATCATATTACAAGACACGGACATGAAACCGAAACCCGCCTAGGCCATTAAGGATAGTGTATATGTAGAACACTTCCACTCTCATAATTAATATCGCAACCCAACAATTAGCTTGTAAAAAAAAAACACGAAAATGTCTTCACCATAACATTTATTCGGCAATGTCTCAGAACAATGGACGACATATTGTTGAATAATATATATATATATTGCAGAGACGAGACCGTAGCAACCCAACTTCCGATAAGGGTTGCGCAGGTGAAGGGACACGCGAATAGAGCGGAAGAGGATTGCCCCCCCCCGGGACTAGTCGATCGGATCGGAGGAAGGGATGTGTGTGGATGTGAGGGGAGGAGGGGGGACGAGGCAAGGGTGTGGGGTGGGAGATGTGAGGGGAGATCTGCCGAATATTAGACAATCGACGCTTAGACTTCCATCAGTTCACGGAGACGACGGACGGTCGACCGGACGGAGTTGGCAGCGGGGGTACTGTTGGGGGGTTGAAGTGGAAGGAGGAAAAGGAAGGACATAATATTATATTAGTTTCGGATGAGACAGTGGGGTGTTTTTCGATCCGATCCTGAAGTAATGAAGCTCGATCTAGTCGCCGTTGTACTCGGATTCAGAGGGCCTGATTCCGCGATCGGTCCCACGGATCTGGCCGTTTCGGGGCGCTACTAACTAGTGGCACTGAACCACCGACAGCGGAAGGGGAGATAGCCGAAACCGTTAGTGGCAAAAATAAGGACGAGAGAGTAAGGGAGGGCGAAGGGTAGGGTGGGGTATACTTACGCGAGGGTCCAGGCACCGCCGGCGACGGTCTTCTTGCAGCCACGGCACTTCCAGATCCCGACGGCGGAACGCTTGATGGCGTCCTTACCGCAGAAAGAGCACTGGTAACGGGCGTGCTGGGTCACTTCCATCTTCTTGATCTGCTTACGCAGGGAAGCACCATACCGCACACCGTATTTACCGGTGATACCGACTTTAGCAGTACGCTTGGCCATTGCAGAAGATTTCTTTTTTGCTTCGTTCGAAACGACGGTGAAGGGGCGAAAGAAGTGGGAGGAGGTGTATGACACACGAGAGAGTGATGGTCAAGGAGAAAGAGAAGGATCGATCCGGGCTGACGATCCAAGACGGGCACAAGTACACCTCTCTGGTCTCCTCGGGCTAGGCGCAAACTCCCTCGCCCTGGCTTTCTCCTGCCAAAAACCCTTTCGCTCACCTAACTGACCCATATTGAATAATGTGTGCGCCGCCCCACCATGGGACATGGGTGGTATCAAATTGCCTACAATTTTTTTCCCTGGCGAAAAAAACTGGGCGGGTTGGGTTGGCCTGCTTAATTAGAATCCCCATGTCGCTAAATCCACGTGACCTATATTCCCAATCATTATCAGCCATGGTTGTGTCATTTCCCCCACCTAATAATAAGTGCCCAGAGGGGCAAAGTGCTTCACAATACCAGCGGACTCGAAAGTGAGGTAGAGCAGGAGGAGAGGAGAGATTCAGCAATGATCCGCCAAATGAAGCCGATGGGACCCAGCACAGAGCAATGCGTGTGCTATAATTCCTCCCCACCCTGTGCACATTAAGCGATCTATGCATATTCTCTGTTCCCATAGTCAGTATTACTTTTGTCTCTAGACTCCTTCACACACACCAACATGCGCTGTCGATTCCCCACTCGTCCGCTCACGGCTCTGGTACGTCGCTATCGGATTCAGGACCGAAACCAATAGACCCCAACACCGTTGGAATCCTCCAGTCCCCTGGTATGGAATTCCCTTTGGATTCCTTGCACTTAAGCAACACCAGTAACAGTAATAACTGATAATACCCGCCTATGCATATCCTATACCTTACACCCTCCTATTACACGTCACCAGCAGACCCTGCAGTCCCAAGCCTCGCTAAATTCAGCCCGGCAGCCCGGCCTTGGTGCCCGCCGTTGGCTAGCGCAGAAAGTCGACATCCTGACCGAATCCGAATCTTCGTTCCAGGCCCCTTATTTGAAGGCCAACCCGGCGTATGATGCCGCCATGGAGTTCTTGGCCAACCACGAAAAAGACGAACTGACCCAAGCGGAACGGATTAAGGAGTCGGTCGCAGCACTTCGCAAAGGTTCGTTAGTTGATCAAATCATTCCAGACAGATATTCCCAATGGTGAAATAAGGGATTTCGTCTAGTAACTATATATAACAAACATACCCTGTGATTAATTCCTTGGACTTATTTATTTGGCTCGAAACACCCCAATTGCATTCGCTACATCTTCTCTGCGTGCACCCACCCACACACACACATATATATATATATAGGCACCCCTAGTCCATCGGCAGAGGCTCAGATCCAGGCCGCTGAACAAGAAGCCTACAATCACGAAGTGGAGGCCGAAATTTATAGCGCGGAGACCCTGTGGAATTTCAGTCACAACAAGGCTGACCTGAACGTGCCCGTCTACCACTACCTGGCCCACCAGCAGTTCCAGACCGAGTACCTACCGATCCTGACGCAACGGATCACCCAAATGTTCGTGGTACCCGACGTTCTCCCGCCCAGCGCGGTCCGCCCCGAACTGAAGCTCCAGTTGACGTATCCGGCCGCCCCGGAGACCCCGTTTACCGCGGGGGTCGTTTTGGAACCCAAGCATACCCTCGAGACCCCCACCGTGTCCGTGGTCCCTTTCCACCAGGATACCCGGCTCTATACCCTCGTCATGGTGGACCCCGATCACCCGAACCAAACCACCCAGCGTTACGAAGAGCGCTGCCATTGGTTGGCCACCAACTTGGCCCTCAGCGTGTCCATTGCCTCCCCCGCCACTTTTGACACGGTCCTCCCGTACTTGCCCCCCCACCCGGCCCAAGGGTCTAAGCGGCACCGCTATACCTTCCTGCTCCTGGAGCAGCCCAACGGCGGGCGGGACCGTCTGGAGGTCAAGTTAGCCACCGAATCGCGGGACTTTAACACCCGTAGTTTCTGCGCCGAGCACGGGTTGGCCGTCCGTGGCATCACCTTTTTCCGGGCCGAGTACGACGAGTCGGTCAGGGGGGTGTATGAGAATATCCTGGGCACCCCTAGTCCCTGTTACCAGGCCTTCCCGTACATTGATCCTCGCGTTGGCCCCGACGGCAAGATGATCAATCGTTACAAATACTTCTAAATGTTGGCTGTTTCGTGGTAGTACTATTTTTTTATTTCTTTGCTTTTTATTGAGATTTATAGTAGAGTCTGAATGTCTCTCTCTCCCCTCTCTCTATATATAGACATCCCAGCCCCCCTTTATCCTAACATACTATTTTGTTTTTTCATACACCTAACCTTTTAAAAACCGCACCCCTTTTTATTTAATAAAATGCCTTCTCTACTAAGAACATAGATAAGGGAGCTGATAGTATGTATTTTGGAGGTGGGAGAAAACGGGGGGAAATAATAATACTTTCCTTCGGTGGCGGGGGAATTCCAACCAGGCTCAGTGAGAGGATTTTTTACAATGGGATATCCGATTGGGTCAACTTCACCCAAAATATTCGCCAATGTGTCCTAAAGAATTTTTTGAGAAAAAAAATATTTAAGAGATCTCACACCAGCCATTTTCAATCACTTCTGTCTGTCTGGATAATCCACAGTGATGCCTTTGTTCTATTTTTTTTTTTGAATGGTGGTCTATTGGCTGTAAAGGTATTGTTATGGGTGGTAGGGTTTAGTAGAAATTTACTTTTCCTAATGCATAGCCTTATAGAGACTCCAGTATACCACTTTACGAATGAACCTGTGAGGTTCCTGTATCCATGGGTGCAATATTCAACCTGGTACCCATTCTTAAAATGAGGCAAAGTAATCATACATTGACTTGCAGGAGGGGGTCTCTGGTGTAAAAGCCATTGGGGAAAATGAACTAGAATAAATGGTATGGTATTTAATCATGAGATGATAAAGGATTAAGAGAGAAATGGCTAATGAAGAAAAAAATAAGATAGCAAGAGGGAATAAATGCGATCTAGCCAACTCGTGTGGGGGATTGAATGGATATGAGAAGTGTAAATAAAAAAGGAATGGAATTCGGGGAATAATCCAAGGAGGATTACAAAATGGTGTAGCCCGTTTATGTAATATGAGGTGTGGGTGAATGATAATATCAATAGTTTAACCGGAAAAGATTAGGCAACCCCCGAAACCCTTTGGAGTTTATATAAGTGTGTGAGGGGATATGGGAGGGGGGTATACAGGCGTTGCAACTTCAAGCCACTCGTCGAACTTAGGCCAGGTTTTGCAGCACCGAATTGACCTTAGCCAGCTGGGCGGGTTTCAGCTGTTCGTCGGCGTTAGCCTGGACACTCTGCAGAATACCCTTGAGTTGCGGGAGGTGGGGCTGCACGGCGGGGTGACCTTCAGCGATCAAACCGCACACGAAGTCGTAAACGGGCTCATTTTCGGCGAAATCGGCCTGGAGGGGCAAGTGACGCACCAGGGTGCTAAGGATATCAGGGAGGGGCACGGCGGCCAGATCCTTCATGGAAATGCGGGCGAGAGCACCACAGGCATTATCTAGGAGATTCTTGGCGTTGCGGTGACGGTCGGCCTGGGCAAAGATGGTGTGCAGGGCACCCAGGACGGCGTTGACATCAATGGGGGCGCTACCGGCGGGGGCGTAGAAGACCAGGGCACCCACGGCGAAGGCGGCGTTGCTCTTCACTTCGGGGTCGGGGTCGGCCAGGGCCTGGAGGAACAAAGGAAGTAGGTCACCGACAAAGGGGGCACAGCCTTCCTTGAGGCCGGACACGGATTCGCCCAGGCAGCCAATGGCCATGGACCGTTCGGGCACATCCTCATTGGCGGTGTAGTAGCCAGCAATAAAAGGCAGGAACACCTGGAAGTAGGGGGTGAAGTGGGGGCCCAGCACCAAGCACAGAGCGGCCACTACATCGGCGGCCCCACCGGTAAGTACGGCGTCCCGCTTCTGCTTGTCCTCGTCGTCCAATTGGTTATCTTCATCCGCATCATCTTCCTGGCAGAGAGCCTTCTTCTGCAGAATGTTGCCCAGTTCATTACAAAGGGCGGTCAGGTTGGCATCGGGACTCTGGGAGCTGGCCGATAGGTCAGCGGCCGAGTCGGCGGAACCGGCACCCAGGGACTTGTACACCAAGAGAGCGGGGCCCATAGTCTTGAGAGCCTGGGTCAATTCGACGCAGATTTGGATCACGACGCCCACCACCTCCTCTTCGGCCCAAACGGCCATAACGGCGGGCATGACAATCTGGATCAGCTGGGCCAGAGTCTGGTTCACGGGAACCTGGACGGGCCAGCCGGCCACCCAAGGGGCGTTACCGGAAATGCGGTGGAAAGTGAGCAGGCACTTGAACAGGGCCCCGACGACCGCCGTACGGACGTGGTCGGCATCATGGTCGGCCAGCTTAACCAATTCCTGGATGGTAGCTTCGGCGTAGGGCAAGAAGTGGGTACCGGTGTTGCTGAAGATCTCACCCAACACGTCGGCAGCCACCTCCTTCTCGTCGGCCACGGCGGTATTGACGTAAAAGTCGTCTTCCTGGTCGGACAGCAGCTCCTCTTCGTCGTCCTCAAGGGCCGCAGTGACGGCGGCAGTCCCCTCGATATCGGTGGTACCGTCGCCGACCTGGATGCTCTCATCGACTCGGCAGCTCTGCAGAAGCGGGGGAACGACGAACTGGAGGTAGGGGGCAAAGTCATCGCCAAAGACCTCGCTAATGGTGCCGAAGAAGAGGAAAGTGCAGTCACGGAGACGGCCTGAGCTCAATTCCAGGCCCTCCAGAGCCAGCTTCATGAAACCCTCGAGGTGGGGAGCAAAGACTTCCTTACCCACGGCGCTGGCGATCACCCCCACGGTGTCAACGGCAATACCGCGCAGGGCAAAATCGTCCTCCACGGTGGAGACGGTGAATTGGTGGCGCATGCGCTGGATAATGTTGTCGAAGTAGGGCAGGAAGGCAGAGCCAGCGGCGTTGGCGGCACTACCCAAGGCCCCGGTGACGGTGATCTGGATCTTGACGGGAGCGGTTTCCAGCAGGTGGGTCAAGCCATTGATCAGAGTGGGCAGGTATTCCACCACCACGGTCGAATCCATACCCTCCAGGATAGCGTCGAGGGCATTGCACGAGTATTTGATCACATCAGTGTGGGCGTCACCCATCAGGTTGAAGATAAGGGGCAGGAGGGTGGCGTGGTGTTCGGCAATTTCCTCCTCGAAGTTTTCGGCGAATGAGCCGAGGGCCATGCAGGCGGCGCGGCGGACCGAGATGGCGGGGTCCTGCAGACCGGCCACGACCAGACGGATCAAGTCGTTGATCTTGTCGGTAATAAGGTCAACGGAGGGCTCAATCAATACGGCGAAGCTCAGCATAGCGGCCTTGCGGAAGGAAGGAGTGGGGTTTTGCATATACTGCAGCACCAATTGCATAGTCACGGGGAAGACGGCCGAGGCGGGCAGGTAGGTACCCAAAGAAGATAGCGTGGTGAGGGCCACCTTGCTGGCACTATCGTCATCATCGTCCTCATCATCACTATCGTCGGCAGACTGATCCTGGGCATCGCCGTCTTCGGAGGGCTCGGCAATAATGGGCATAAGGGCCTGGATCAAAGGGGTAACCAGCTTGAGCTTCTGCAGCTTACTGCGCTTGAACATGGTGGCCATGGAGATAAAGGACAGGGCCATGCTGCGGATGGAATCGGGGTACTGGCGGTTCCCGGCGACGGTCATGAAGAACTGGACGAGATCGGCAAAGTGCTTGGTCAACAGAGGAGTCTCCAGAACCAGCAGCGAATCAAACACATCGAAACCGTGGCTGACGCCCTCCTCGTCGCCGTTGCTCAGGCAATCCTCAATGACATTGACCATAGCCGGCACCAGGTCCCGGAAGGTCTTGACGTCCTCGGTATTTTCGGGTTCGAGGAACTCGGCGACCTTACCGAGGGCCTGCAGGGTAGTGACCCGCACGGTACGGGACTCGGGGTCGCGAATGGACTGGGCGAACAAACCGAACAGTTCGGCCAGGGCCTGGGAAGTGTTCTGCAGCTCGCCGTCGGCGATGACTTCGAACAGGGTGTACAGCACGTAGATACCGGTTTCCCGCTCGCTGGTCTGGGCGCTGCGGCTAAGCTGGAACAAAAAGGGGAGCAGCTCGGACCATTTGCCCAGGTCCTGGATCACTTCGGCAATGGCCGAGATGACCCGGGACAAAGCGTGCCGTACGGCGGCTTCGGGATCCTGGACGACTCGCTCGAGAAGGTGTTTCTGGATAGAGACCTGCAGCTCGGTGGGCACTTGCACCCACTGCTTGATCACCCGCTTACGGAGCTCGACGGCCGCCAGCTGGCGCAGCTCGGGGGCCGCGCCTTGGCTGGCGATCTCGGTCAGAGCGGGGACGCTGGCGGGTTGGCTATAGAAGTCCTTGTTCAGAGTGGCGGTCAGCGAGAGAATCTCCTGGGTGTCGGTGGCCTTGATAAACCGCTGGAGGGCTTCGTTCAAGCTGGCGGTGAATTGGGGGTCCATGGTGCAAAAACTGAATAGGATGGAGGCGCACTCGGCTGGGGACAGGTTGGAGAGGAAAAGGAGAAAAGCAGCGGAGTGTAGAGAGGGATCCGGTGCTGGGGGGTGGATAGGCTATATATTATTAGGCGGGGGTATATAAAGAAGGGGGTATATGGCTGAGTGAAATAGAAGCAGGGCTTGGGGAGACACCACAGGAACAGGGGATACTGAATTGAATGGTTCAATAGGAAAAAAAGACCGGGTGAATACGTGAAAATTGGGTGAGTTGCAAAGCGGTAAAATCAACCACTGGCACCGAAAAATGCAGAGTAGTCGTAAAAGCGACACAGCAGCCCAGGCCAATGTTCCTCCTATATACCAGAATAAAAGGTATTGAGCAGAATCTATCCTTTTTTCTATTCCATTTTTTTTTTGTAAAAAAACTAGTTGGAGTACATATTATTATCATGCGGTCTAGGGAGGTGTGCGACGCAACAGCAGCCCCTTTACCATGGACCAGTAGTGACACAGCGAAGAGGGCGGACAATCATTGAAAAAAATATATATTTAAAGAAGTGTGTCCACAGCCGTCGTCACAATGCCCCCCATTCGACTAAAAAACCCAGTCAAGTGAAGGGGAGACCACCGCTAACGAGAGGGCCTACTGAATAGCACTTATACAAGTAGAGCTGATTCCAAATGGCAGTCGTATAAAGAGTGCAGCCGCTATTGGAGTTGGTATGAATTAGTAGGTGGTTCTAGCCCCTTTTCGGCACCTGAACTGGGCCAGAAGCCGACGCAGTACACGGACGGCCGAACAATACGGGTGAAATTCGGCCCAGCTGTATAGAGTTTTAAATGATACGTGCACTGGAAAATAGGCGGGATGAGTATTTTCAACTAGCAGTATTTGCCTCATACCGGATTTTTTCGTTACACAGCATGACTGAACTCCTCCCATGTGTATAATGTCATTCGAATAGCCCTACATTTAGGATGACTAGAATCATCTATAGGGCCGTGTCCTTGTGTTAAATATTTAGATTATATTAAATGGCATGCTGGTGGTCACTGGATGCCACAATAGCCACATACTTAATAGCATTTATGGGCACAACTTCCTACTGAATAGATCACCCATAAGCAAGTCAAGCTTTTGGGACTTGTCTATTTAAATAAATTAGTCCAAAATTGATAGGTGCTATTCTAAAGTCAGGGTGTATATATATATATATATATATATACATTGTTGAATTAGTGGCGAGGTTGGTATAGGGCTAATACAAACCCCAATCATCGGGACTCTGTAAAAACAGCTTATTATTAGTAGCTATAAACAGTCCATGTTTTTTTCTGCTCAGGGAGAGCAATCAAGCTACAATCCAATGGATTGTTGGGAACCTCACCAACCCACTCGACCTAATATCCAACAGTGCGTTTGCATAATGGATATAGCGCAATCTAAATGAGCCCAGTAAAGATTTGGAACTGACAACTCGTCAAGTAAAAAGCACCTTGGTATAGACTGGTACATGTATAGATCTGGTAACTATGGATTTGAAAGGGGGTTTTATCAATAACCATTGCAGTAAGCTCTCAAAGAATGGCTTAAATTAGGTTCAATGGTAAACTTAACCCAGTAATCAGACATTTGCAGTACATAAACACCTTGAAATGGCCCCTTGACTAGCGGATGTTCCTTATATTGGGTATAGAGGTACACTCGAATACTGTCTATCAGCCCTCCATACTTGCCTTAACTAAAAGTAGTAAATAGACCACCGACGAAGTCATTGGTATTATCAAATAGGCAAGGTAGTAGTAAAGGTACTGGTGAAAGTTCGCCTAGGAGTAGATACACCGAAATATGTAATGGTGGTAGGCAAAAACCCCCCGCCATACCTCCCAATAGAGGCAGAATGCAGTTACTCGTTCCATTAGCCCCCATCTCATATCTCGACCTGCCCTTTTCTTGGCAAAAAAGGGCCTACAGCATTGGCAAGAGGGAAAGGGGAGACCAGCCATGGGTAATCAATTAGACCGTTATTCAACGGCGGCCCATGAGCATTGCGTAGTGCCTAGTCTAATGAAGAGAAATCGACCGAGGCAAGCCAGCCAACGGACCAACGGAAAGACGGAGGGTCCGTTCCAAAATGCCTGGGCACCCGGCTGATTATTTAGGGCCACCTACGTTAATACATAGGCCATTGAGCCTTAGCCTCGTTAAAATTCCCGCCGGAGTCCGCCAGCGATACCCACTGTGAAATTCTGGACGGGGGCAGCAGGCCCTGACTCCCCTTGGTGGCCCGGGGCCGGGTTCCAACTCCTATGGCAAAGGTCATTGGTTGGTCGCCAGCGCGTGTTGTCACAGAGCCTGGGTACTCTAACTTTAATCGGATAATGCCCTAGGCAATTGCCCGAGGCCAAATTACCCGAGACTATATTGCGAACATAGGGGTCATCATGAACCCTGCCGCACTCTCCACCTCCGCCACATCTTTACACAGACTGGCCACTCCAAAGAGACTGCAGTCAGTTCAGACCCCTTTAAAACATAAATACCACACCCTTTCTGGTCTCCCAAAATCAGCATCAATTACAACAACTTCCTCTACTACTCCACTAGACTACTGCCTTATTTCACTGTTAACCCACACCTAATACACTCTCCCTCCTTCCCCCGTAACCTTCTAATCCTGTCCATTGTTGGGCCGGTGATTTGAGGAACCCCTCTCCCGGGACTAAGGCTGGGGCTGAGCCCCGCGCTATGCTCGGGATT
>JANBQC010000316.1:0-31862 GCA_027576995.1 Dimargaris cristalligena
GCACTGGTAATTTTCGGGCGTATTAGGCATCCGGTTTTTATGGCCTGGTGTAGTATGCCGGGAAATGGACACCTCACCACTGGGGGGTCATATTCATGTTTCTCTTACTTGCATGTCTTCATATATTACTGTTATCGATTATTCGGACATCACTCGATAATATCAAGTGAAGAGAGTGTCCTGATCATTTTGCGGCTTTTCTCTTATTATTGTATTGGCGCAATGTGTTAGCTCGCGAATTTTATTCAGTATACCTCTTCGACATAGTATTGATTACACGCCTTTTGCTTTGGAATAGTATAGTTATGGCCAGCAGTCGCCTGCTTTGAGGAATAGCATGTAGCCGTGAAATATTTTGCCCATTATTTCCAAAATTATTTCCCGTAGTTGGCCTTTTTTGACTCATTGACTACGGGAGGTAGTAATCTACCACTTCCAAAAGCCATGTCAATATGTTTCACTTGGCCATTTATATATGTAAGCTTGATTGGTTTATTCATAGATCGAACAGCTCCTTTGAACAGCCGCAATGCGCTAACTGAATGGTTTCAGGCCATTATGTAATAATCGTGATGCCGGTGAGGTATTGGATTGATAACATGCGCATAATCTCCCTATCATAACTCGAGACATAAATATAGTTATTGTTTGCATCAATAGAGTCGATGATATAGCAGAACCCACCGGCAGATAGTTTAGCCAACACGGATTCACGATAGGAGTCCTTCTTAGAGACATCGCCATTATACACGTTGATTCGGTATTTTCGAGTAGCCTGGGTGAGATCACAGTTCGAGGTAGGCGTCGGTGTTGGCGTGGAAAAGGTTTTTGTCGGAGCGGTGGTGGACATTGCATCGGAAGTGGTGGTCGGTTCAGGAACAGGTTCTGTGGAAGTAGCCATATCTTCAGTGGTGGTGGTGCTGCTTTCGTAGGGGTTGGGACTCACCGTGGAGTCTGTAACGATATCATCTGTAGTGGTGGTGGTAATTTCGTAGGGGTTAGGGCTTACTGTATAATCCGTAACAATATCGTCGGCAGTAGTACTTTCGTAGGGGTTCGGACTCACGGTGGAGTCAGCGACAATTTCATCGGTGGTAGAAGTGGTGGGATCCAAAGAGGTGACCGTGCTGGAAGCAAGAGGCCCACACTTCTGGGGACTGCCGCGACGTTGGAGGGAGAGGCAGTCGGGGTCTGCAGGTAGGGCGACAACGGTGCTTTGAAGGGCAACTACCACTCCGATGAAACACAGTAGAGACTGTTTCATTATGAATTAAAGGTGTAACGTGGACTGAAATTCCTTCGACAATAGATGAGATAGTATGCTCGGATAAGCGAATCCTCAAGTGTAACCGGCAATTAATTAGAGATGGCAAATTTACTGATTTCCGCAGGTCAAAAAGGGGGGAATGGTATTATTAATCGAACCACGCAATCACACAAGTAAAATGTAGCAGCAGGAAATGGGCGGAGAACGGCCGCTTTAATAGAAGCGGAAATGAGATGTTAGCGATGGGTGGCTTTTTTGGTTGTAGGCAAATCCACCCAAAGGCAAATCTCCAGGCTTCGCTTCCAGTATTCGTGGAGTGAACTAAAAATATAGGTTTACTTTCCATCCCCATCCGCTCCCACCTCATCACTTGCCCCAATGTGTGCGTGTGTCTAGCGAATCCTCTAACAGCGGCAATCAATTCAGCCCACTAAACTGGTGACCAACAATCACCGTCCAGCACATCCATCCCGGTGGACGCGTGTGTATAAATTTAGCTCGACTGTGTGATTCAAATTGGGAAACAATGGAGCTAGGATGTCCATTTTCGGCGAATGTACGTCGGCGGAGTTGTCATTATACAGTCGAAATTCATACATTAATCTACTCATTTTTGTGTTTCCTATGTACCTACTGATTGACAGTAAAATTCATAATAAAGTCGGAGTTACGGAGCTGATTCACTATTGGAAAGCTGCTCTTGTCAGCCCCTTCGTAGTTTCTGATGGGCATGTGGATAAGTTATCGACGGCTTCGTCCCTCATCTATGTGCTTGTCTATTGAAAAGGCATTGGCTGCCAGAGTATTACGGACGATATGGTGGGAATTCAATACTTTGGCTTAGCTGTTCAGCTGATATTTGTGTGGACAAATAGAAGGTGTATTTTATAAAAATTGCTAAAATCTAACCCATAAAATGCATTTTCAGGCGGGCAGCCTGGGCGGACCTCCCCCATATGGTTTGCGTTGGCACTCCAAACGTGACCATCCAGAATTATTGAATTGACACACTTAAACTAATATGGCTGATATTCGTCCAGGCTGTATAACGAATAATCCATTTGATGAGGTAAATATTACTGGTCAAAAGTTATTCTCCCACATATTATCCCATACACATATTGTGTAAAATCTTATACAGTTGGGTTGAAGTTCACCCATATTGATTAACAGTAAGTTTATTGTTGACGGCGCAATCGACTCACTCAAGCGCAATTTATAATTGAAACGTAAGTCAAATAAATATTCTATACCGCGTTGATGCTCTGGACGTGGGCCAAAGTCGCATACTGAGGGATAAGGTCTGCAAAGGTTCGGACAAAGACATAGTTACCAATGGTGTTGATGGAAACAACCTTGTGGCAAAGGCCACTCTGTTCCAACGCAGCCAAGAATTCATTGCGGTATTGAGTCTTTTGCTCTTCACCAGTACCAAAAATTTTCATTAGGTAAACCCTGCTTTTTATAGAATCAGGTTCGCAGGTTGATGTGGGAGTGGGTGTGGCCGAAGACACAGTTGAGGTTGGCCCGATAGCGGTGGGCTCCGGGGTGGGGTTAGTGGTGGTGTCCAGGTTCACGGTAGTGGTGTTGCTTTCTTCGGGGGCCGTGGGGGTAGCAGTGGTGGTAGTCGTCGTCGGTTCCCAAGCCGAGGTCGTGGCATTATTGTGGGGGGAAGGGGGTCCACATTTCTGGTTTTCATCGCGACGCTGGAGATTAAAGCAATCAATGTCAACGGGAGAGGCGAGCACAGCAGTTTGGAGGGTGGTCAGCGCCCCAACGAGGAACAACAGGGACAGCTTCATAGTGAAAGAGTGGCTTAAGGCTAAACGTAATAAATCAAGACGATGCTGGTATTAAGACAATGCTCCCAACGAATGTAATGATGATACTAATGGCCGCCGTAATATCGAGACAGTGTAGTCCGAAATGAGCTGGTACAGATACTAAGGGGATAGAGAGACGAAATGTGTAGGGCAACTTCGCCCATGTGTATTAGCGGAGAGGGACTTATATATTACCGCCCTCAACTGGGGAGACATCGATGCCCATCCTCGTTGGAAAGTTGGATGATTTTCGGCGGTTTTCACTTATTTTCTCTGTTAGCTCCACGGTAAACTACTAAATTGAGCAGCTTTGTACCTCCTTTATTTTGGTGAATCCTACTATTGGACAATATGGGAGAAGTTCATACAAGCTGTAGTACTCTTTGATCAGCGGCCCAGGCTTAGATCTCCTTATTGTAGGCAAGAAGAGCGCCCGCTATTGAAACTGTAAAACCTCCTGCTTGTCATTTAAAGAACCTTGGAGGCATGGGAAGATTGCCACTATAGTGAATGTATAGCAGTGAGCAGCTTGATTTACTGGGCCAATCATTACCCTCCGGTTCTCGTCGAAACCACACCCACAACTACTGGATTATAATGATTAGTCTGGGTTCACTTTGCTCAAGGAAGAGTATCAGAGCAATGTGTCCTAGGAGTCGTTGGGTATTACCTCGAGCCGTTTGGCCGAAACTCAATTGACAGTATATGGAAATGTGCCTATACTAATTGAACATATAGGAAATGCTTCCAGGGATTAAATTGTATAGCCAAGCGGATTGTTTTCAATGCCGATGCGAATGCATATTGGCCTTATAAGCATCCACCCAATCGAATAATGAAATAATATTGTACACCTCTATTGATACCTACTCGACTGCCGTCAAGGTGGACGGCTTAAAGAAAAAATATATACGTGGTATCCATTAGATCTATTGGAAATTGATCAGTATCGACTGAGTGGGGGTTGCAACCAGCCCGGGGACAGATACGTATGTCGTCAATCGTTGGTGGAATGTGCTCAATTAAATAGAGGATACTCCCAAAGTCGATATGACCATTACATAATGGAGCCCGTATGAGCAGGATCATTGGGATTTTGGTTTTATAATTATGAACCAGTGTGGATTATTTGTTTTTATTATGGGGTTGAGTACTGCTAGCGGTTGGGGCTAGATTACCAATTTCTCTTACGCGTCCCCCGCTACACCGAAGTTCTATGGTTCTGGTTGGAATCTAGCTGAGTACCACGAAGCCTTCTTATTTAAAAATGATCCACTCCAGTGACTAATGAGGTATATTGGTTTATTTTTAGGTTCTAGTCACCTGAAGTGCGAACTCCAGTTGCGCCACATCATCATAAACCCACGAGACTGAAATGACCATTCTTGGTTGTTATTCGGAGGCGAATCAACCACTAGCTATTTGGCAAATTAGATTCATGGCGTGTACCCTGTTTATTGATTATCGTTAGTTTATTCGTCCCAGAGAAATTCAGGATAGCAAACTCGCTTTGGAATGGTTAGCCTCAAGGCAAATGTAGGAGAAGTTCATCCAAGCTGTATAACGAAAAATCCATTAGATTCGGCCAATATTACTAGTTAAAAATACATTTCCCATATATTTTCCCATACACGTATAATGTAAACCCTTCTATAGCTGGGCCGAATTTCACCCATGTCGTCTTTAAAATAACCTTAGATAGCAGTGGGCCTATGGTTTCAGGTGATAATAACTTTGAGCAATTTTAATGTTATCGTGGGGGTCTGGATATGAAATCAGATAATCTAGTTTGGTGTAGATAATCAAGGCCATCGCCAGAAGCCCCCCCCTTTTAATGGTGGGTCTGGGGCAGTCTAACGTACACATTCCGAGACCTTGAATGCCCTCTATCTACTCTGGGGCAAGAGGCTCTACCCACAAAGGCCCCTCCCCTCCCCAACCCAGATCAGTCAAAAACCCAGCAGCTTCCATTTCTTAACTAACTTTACATTAATTTTTAATTTGTACACCATGTCCACTGCAATGGCCCGCCGGGCTTATCCCATGGTTCCTTTGGTCTTCCGAATCGGGGCCCGACAGGGACGGCATTCTTTACAAATCCCCCATGTACGCCGCACCCATGCCACAACCTCCGATTCAGCTCCTAATTCTACCAACTCCTCCACCGATCACAATGGTCCCTTGAACCGGTCCGGTGATGTCCAGCATTCCCTCGAAACCGCTACCCGGCATTGCCAAGATCTCGTACGAACTAGTGACTACCAGGGGTACCTGGCGTCGCTATTCTTTCCCCAGCGGGTTCGCCCAGCGGTTTGGGCCCTGCGGGCTCTTAATGTGGAGCTGGCCAGTATTCGCGACACCGTGACTAACGAGACATTGGGTAAAATGAAATTTCTTTACTGGAAGCAGGCGCTTGAGCAGATTACCAAGGTAAGTATGGGCATGTAACCTAACATCCAGATCCTGGCAACAGCTAGGCGGATGATATGGATCTAAGATGATATATGGATTATTTGCTTATGAAGCCAGCCCCGACGAATTAGTAAAATTAGAATAATATTTTTCACTCCAACCAGTAACCAATACAGCCCATGGGAAATGGACGGGTCGACTTATTATAAGGACAACCCTGGTTAAAGTTTGATCTAATACTGGCCAAACCCTACTACGAATGTACATGTCTGCTAGAAAACCCAATCCGCTCAACATCCGATCGCCGTACTACTTGCTGCCGCAATATCCTCGCTTGGTCTCAACCCAATTTGGCTGAATCGGCTCGTGGCCGAGCGGGAGAAAAACCTGGCCCACGCGACCTATTATTCGCTGGACGAAGTGGAGCAATACGCCGAAAACACGGCCTCGGCCCTCCTGTATCTACAACTAGAGTGTCTCGGTGTGAAGGACGTCAAGGCCGACCACTTGGCTAGTCACCTGGGTAAAGCGGTGGGGATCGCCACTTTTTTGCGCGCCACGCCCGCGAATGCAAAGAAAAGACTCGTATACCTGCCGCAGGATATTTTAGCCAAGGTAAGTCGATTGGATATCTAGAATATTAGGCCCACGTATCCTATCCCGTAGGAAATCACTGGGGCCTCCTTCGTTCAAATTTATATATATCCACAAATATCCAGGGCTAGACCTGCGGTGCCCATCCCCTCACCCTTAAACTATTCTCGCACCATCATTAATTGTCCGTTCTTATTTAATTATATCGATTTCCTACCAATTAGCACAAAGTATCCCAAGAGAGCCTGTTTAGAGGTGGGCGGATAGAGGGGCTAGATGATGCCGTCTTTGAGATTGCCACTCGGGCCCACGACCATATCCTGACGGCCCAGAGCCACATTGAAAATGCCCAGTTACCATATACCACAGCGCTGCTTTCTACACTCCCATCGATTCATTATTTACGGGCCTTAGAGAAAGCCAACTTTGACGTATTCGATCCTCGGTTGCGACACAATAATTGGCGGATGCCCTATTATATGTGGCAGGCCAACCGCAAGCAACAACTATTTCAAAATTGAGGGTTTCCCAATCGAGGTTGAGCGCAGTTGGACTCAGTGATAATAAATGATTATTTCAGATGGTCTTATTTACCCTACAAAGGGAGAAGGGGTGGGGGGTCACTCCAGGAATTGTTCGTTAGACTGTCAGTATGATAAGGTAGGATTTAACAGATTCTAGAGGAGTTCGAGTCTTTATTGGACTATATCTTTGGTTACGAACCATCTCGCGCAACAAATGAGCACAAACAAAGTAAGAAGCCCAGGAATACGTGATTTTGTGGGAGTACTGAAGAGAAACATAAAGAAAAAATCCGGGATGCTCTATTTTAACTAGCCGTAAGACTGGTCGGTCGCCCTTCATTAGATGAGCGGCTAGGACGACGATGATGGTGGTGGTGGCGGTGGGGATGATGGGCCAGCCTCGGGCGTGGGCTCTTTCTTGGCCATCTCTAGCTCCAGTCGCTCTTTAGCCCGTACGATCTTAGACTGCAGGTAAAACGAGCCGCCTTTTTTGGAATCGTTCATCTTAAACAGTTTATCGTAATGTTCCAGAATCTCCTCCTTGGTGGCACCCTTATTGACATTGAGAATTTGGTAAGCCTCGTCCAGGACCATGCCCGTTTGACGGGTTGCCGCATCAGCCGAGGACTTGGCGGCGTTGGCAGCGTGGCGGTTAGCCGAATCTAGATTGGGGAAATGAGTGTAGACAAACGGGGGAGGGGGATTCGTGGTTAGAATATATATCGGGTTCATATAGCTCAATTAATACTGTGAACAAGCGCGGCTAATTGGGGCATTCAAATAAGTGAAAAATTCCATGATATTCTAGCGCCATTGCTACTAAAGTGTTGAATTGCCGCCGGCTATTGAATTGGGGTACAGTTGGTTGCCAACGACTTCGAAAAAAGGACATAAGAGTCCAGTACTACATGCTCGATTTTCTAACACACATAAAGGGTACGATTGGGACAGTTACGGTGGACTCATTCGAGAATAAGAGGGCCCTGGTGGGGTGGGTTGGGGTAGTTACTTACTCGCAGCAGCCTGCTTATAGGCCTCGACGAAAGCCCGGCCGACGATCTGGGTGCCGGTCAGGATCACCTGTATTAAAACCTTGGGGGCCGACATGAGGAAGTAGAATGAGCCGGTAAATGAATAATATAAAAAAAGGGGAGCTAGCTCGGGGGACCACCGGTTAGACGAAACCTAGAATCGGGTTGAAATAGTGGGGCTTGGATCTGAGGAAACTGAAGGGTTTTTGAAGGACTGCTTGGGAGGTGGGGGCGGGATCGGTGTAGCACTCGATGGTCAATTGTGAGCAGGGTTTGAATAGACGAATGGCCCAGGTTGCTGCGACGCCCGACGGGAGAGGGAATTAATACTGGTGGAATGGGCGGAACTCGATGTAAATTGGAGAAGCGGGCAGTAGGAGGAAAAGCGAACTAAGAAGGTCCAAGGCCTTGGGAAAGGAAATGGGCTGCGAATCCGTGGCTAGTATTCTTAGCCGGTGGATATAATATTTGATTGATTTTAAATTGCCTCAGCACTTGGTCCAGTCATATTTCTTGGGGAGGGCACTCTAGATTAGGGTGATTACGACTCGCCTAGTTAAGTCAACGTGACCCGAAAATCATCCGCAGTCGTCGCCTGTTAGTGGATTGGCTGATGGGGCTGGCTTCTGAATAGAGCCCGAGAAACGGAAAAGCACTAGGGATTACTACGGCTTGTATTGGATATAAGAGCCCGTTAATGATTGTAGCAGTAATAACATATTTATTGAATACATTCTCAATTCCTTGGTGGCATAATAAAGGTGGTGCTGAAGCAAGTGAATGGACTCCCCATGCTAAACACATGCGTAGGTGGAGGATATTTATTACTGGCCCATGGCTATTTTCTGAGGCGCAGTATCATGAGCACGCCTCGCAGATGTATTCTTTCGACGGAATAGAAGTAGGTAAAAAATAGTGGCATGCAGTTGGTACAAGTCCTAGCCCTGCCATGACTTATCATCCGATACGGACGTCAGCTATATTCCTAAATACACAATCCCTAGCAACTCGCCCACAGGATATATGAATATCCAAAATGAATCCATCTAATATCGGCAATATGCAATACCCGTTGGTTATAACCTGTTAACAGCCTGAATGGGGGTATTCCGGGCTATGTTGCATTCGGAAGCTGGAAGAGGGCAGGCGAGTTAAAATCCCCATCCTGGGGGACAATTCACATACCACATTGCCCGTCTTCCGTGGTGATACCCAAATTGACAGGCTGCTCCTTTTAATATAATGGACCTGCATTCGGCCATATGCGACTTAGTGGGTTACATCAGCTGTGATGCGGCCTGATCCAGAATCACAAATACAGCGTACCTTCCGCTGAATACCCATGATAGCATGCCCGTTTGGTAACTGCATTCACAGGGCATCGATTAGCAGTCCCAGTAGAGGTCGTGGTAGGGTCCAGCGGCCGACTCCACAATCTTTCATGCCAAATAGTAGCCATAAAAACCAAAGGGTATAGAGGGGCAGTCGCTCATACAGAGGCGCATGCCAAAACGGTCAGCGGGGAAACCAGGGCGACACTGTAGCACCTCGTCCATGTGGTACAGCCACTTCAAGGTGCGATAGAATTGATTGCGGAAACGACGACAGTGTGGTAGGAAGGGGAAAGGGGTGAGTTGGATTGTAGGGTATAGTCCATGGCCAAGATTCCCCGAAAGTTTCTCAGACACGGTCCTAGAAACGGGTATCGAGTTGATATAACACGAAGCCCGGGGGTGACTCGCAGGATTAATTGTTTAGAGTGAAAGAATAGCAGTATGATATCCTGGGTGGGTCGATCGAGGAAGGGTTAATCTAGATATTAGTATGGTAATTAAAAGTGGCGCCCCTGACTATGTCGTTCTCCCCAATCCTACCTCCGCTTTCACCACCACCTTCTTATCATCTCTTTTTCTAGCAGGTCAAAGTAGTTTAACGATAGCAACGCAAGCGAAAATAAACATTTCCTTTTCCTACGTGTATGTATTTAATTTTCTTTTTTGTTAAAAAACACGGACCAATGCCTATTACATCGAGCCTCGCCTGCTGTCGTATGTAGACGGTAAAGTATGAGAGCTCGTAGACTGTCTGCGGAGCCGGCATGATCTATAACGCGCTTCCTAATGGAACAATGAAACAACTTTATCGGCGCGGAAGTCAATAGCGATAATGTGGGACCGATGTAGGACAATTCTCCACTGTGAACTTGGCTCCCTTTTTTCGCTATTACTTGGTCATTAAATCTCATCCTCTCGTTATATCCAGACCGGTGGGGTTTCAAAATGGGAAAGACGAGGAGAAGGCAGCAGGCGCACTCCATTAATAGTTATCCCCTACGATATCGCCTATGTGCCTTTTTTTATTGAATTAAAAAAACGGGACTGTCCCCTTTTGCGAAAGCGGAGCCAACGAACTACCCTCCCCGCCCTTTCACTGTCCACCCGCCGGGGTTACATTGTAACCATTTTTGGTGTCGTTAACTCGTCAGTGGAGGAGGTGGTACAGACTCCCACCAGCAAATCCCGCATCGAAATAGCCGTCTCAATATAAAGCATCAACTGTGATTTTAGGTTCCGAAAAGGAATGGGTGCCAGCGGGCATCCAAAGGGCGGGGTGTAGTATATTATTATTGAAAAAAATACACCAAAATGTATAAATATAAATATACTAATAATAATAATAATAATAATAACACTTCGATTGAGAGATGGGGTCAACCAATTGCAGGCTGAATTCAGTACTCCGCATTGGTTCGAAATGCAGGATATGTGGCGAACGGGGTGGGGATGACAGAGCGGGAAGGAGGAAAAAAAGGGGCGGCGGTCTTCTCTCCCTCCCCCTGTCCATGGCGCCTCTCCTCGATCCTCTCGTTCGACCTGACACCCCTCCCCTCTTGAATGGCCGAGACTATAAATCAGGGGGACCGCGGCCCGCCTGTCCGGCTGGTTCCGTTCTCCAAACACCTTTTGTTTGGGGGACCTAACTAACCCTATCCCGGCTCATCCATCTCGCCATTAATACCATTGGCCGTTACTGCTCCACCCTTTCGTCACGGAACCAGAGGATTCCTCATCGGTTCATTTAAAGTACCGCATTCCCCCCCCTCCTCCTCCATACCGCTGCCACCTTTGGCCATGCACTAGAACCGCTTTCTGCGACCCTGCCTCGAACTGCAGGATCATTTCCATCCCGTGCTGAACTGTTGGTTTTTTCGTGCCGATTAGCCATTCCGTGTACCCTCTTCTTCTTTCTCCGCCCCGCTCTTGGTCCAAAGAACTGGCCTTAGGCTTATTGTCATTACCCCTGACGACACCTTACCGCTGTCACTACTACTGCCTCCTTATGTCCTTTTTACTATATATTCAATCTCCCTAATAATTAACCTAATCACCCAACCTCATTCCCGTATTTTTTAATCATTCAAATTATTATTCTGCCGATTCACCCTCGACTTATGAGCTGATAGACCACCCTATACCGATACCCCCTACAGCCCCTACCCCGGTCAGGTAGAGTGTCTCCTATTCCTCTCCCGGGTTTCGCCCCCTTCACTATTTTGGGTTTCCAATAGATACACACACACATATATATATAAGTACTAGTCTTTCAGTATGGACTCACATACGAATACTTCCCGGGACCAGTTGCCCAGCCAGGAAACGCACTTCCCAACTACCGTTGTATACCGCACCCCGCCCAACCATGCGAATGGTCAGACCCCTCCGGCCATGGCCTTGACTGAGCGCCCCCTCAGCTACATCCACGAACTAGACGATAGTGAAATGGACCTCGCGTCCCAGTGTCCATCCCACACCTACCAAGAATACCCGCTGGACCTGAAACGAGACAACCGCAGCGTCCCGTCCGTCACCATCGGGGTCGATTTTCCCGGCAGCGAAAAGGCCACCCTGCCGTCTTTGAACCGAGACCAAATAGAAAGTAATGAAGATACCGACGATAACGACAAGGGTCCCCGCTCCCCTTCGCTGTACCGGCGCTACCGCCGCTGGATTCACTTGGTCATTTGGCTGTTGTTGACCGCCTATTACATCGCCGCCCTGGTGCTCAACACCCATGAGTATCTGATCATCTCTTTCCTCTACGTGTTCATCTCGGGTAAAATCCTGTTTTACCACGTGCCGTTGCGGTGGGTTTCCGAACCGTTGGGCTGGGCCATTCGCCGCGGGATTCAGGAACCCGTTCTGCGTATCCCCACCCGGGTCCGCCATATCCTGGGGGTGGCCATCCCTTTGGCATGCTATCTGATCGCTGTGTTCGTGCCGCCCCCGAGTGCGTACGGCACCCGCCTCCAGCGCGCGCAGTCGTGCGGCGGCATGGTCCTCATTATCGGGGCCCTGGTGCTTACTTCCAAGAACCGGTCGCGCATTAACTGGCGCACCGTACTGGTGGGCCTCTTTGCCCAGTTCTTGATTGCCCTCTTTACTTTAAAGACTAGCGTGGGTTACGCCCTGTTCCACTGGCTCGCCCAAACCGCCTCGGGTTTGCTGTCCTTTGCTTCGTACGGTACCGAATTCCTGTTCGGTAAGGAAATCGCGGGTACCGCCAATTTCGCCATGCACGTACTGCCCGTGGTTTTGTTTTTCGCCTCATTCATCCAAATCGTGTATTACTTGGGCGGGATGCAATGGTTTATCCGCAAATTCGCGTTTGCCATGGTCCGTCTCATGGGCACGAGCGGGGCCGAATCCGTCGTGGCGGTGAGTTCGTTTATCGTCGGGCAGTGCGAGTCCGCTTTATTGGTCAAACCATTCATTGAATTCATGACCCTGTCGGAACTGCACTCGGTCATGGTATCCGGGTTCGCCACCATTTCCGGGTCGGTCCTCGCGGGATTTATTTCCCTCGGCGTGGATCCCCAGGCCCTCATTACCGCCTGTGTCATGTCGATGCCCTGCTCGCTGGTCATTGCTAAACTGCGCTACCCCGAAACGGAAGAATCCCTCACGAGCGGTGAAGTCAACGTACCCCCGGAAGAAGACAAGGAGGCCAACGTCTTGCACGCCGCCGCCAACGGTGCGGCCCAGGGTCTGACCCTGGCCGGACTGATTGGCGCCACTTTACTGGCCGTTATTTCCCTCCTGGCCCTAGTCAACACCCTCTTGACTTACTTCGGGTCCCTGGTCAACATCAAGGATCTTACCCTCGAACTCATCACCTCCTACCTGTTTATCCCCCTAGCTTGGTGCATGGGCGTGCCCAACCAGGACCTGCAAAGTGTGGGCCAGTTGTTGGCTACCAAAATGTTCGCCAGTGAGTTCGTGGCTTACAATACCTTCACCACCCAACTCAAGGAACACATGACCGTTCGGTCGCAGTTGCTGACCACCTACGCGCTGTGCGGTTTTGCTAATTTCGCGTCCATTGGTATCCAAATCGGCGGGATTGGCGCCATTTCCCCCAACCGTAAGAGTGACCTCGCCAAGGTGGCCATGAGTGCTATGCTGTGCGGGACTATCTCTACCCTCATGACTGCTTGTATCGCAGGTGTGCTCACGTAGGGGAAACTACGCTGCGAGGCATTCCAATGGACTACTACATTGGCTACACAGCAGCGTTTTTTTTGGGGAAAGAGAGAAGGAAGAAATAGTTGCTTAAGGCCGACTTGCAATGGATATTGCTTACCCCATCGGGTGCTATTTACTATGGCCGTTGGCCTGGCGATGATAAGTATATGTTAACAATATACTGGATGATAATAGTCTTCCAAGATTTCCCTATTTATTTATTTTCTTCTCAGTTCGGTCCATCCGTTAAACTAATTTAGTTAATTTTCTTGCATTTTTTAAAGACTTTAACAATATTATATATCTAACTGACCGTAACGGAAAAATAACTGGTATTAGGAAGGCGGCAATTTAAAGGGTGCTTGATAAGGACAAAGTGATGTATAGCTGTCCCATATACCCGCCCGAGACCACCCGCATTCCGTCAGTATCGATTTCACGTGGTAACAATCTCTCTCCACCCTCTTACTATCCCCCCACCCCAATCCTGCTGGAAAAAGCATGGTAATACATGCATGGGCCACCCCCTATCTGCATGGGTACTGTTATCCATGCGAATATTATATCCACCAAACAGTAGCAATACAGTATGTCATTTATATTTGGTGCCAACAGTTCAGGGTGCAATATCAATAAAAGAAGCCCCGGTTATCGAGTGCTAATGTATAATATAGTTAAATCTCCAAGCCCACAATCGGCACTATTCGCGAAACAAACCTATCTTTCCTCCATCACCCTTCTCCGCCCCCTTCCCTGACCCATCCCACTACTGCTTAGATTGTATAAATGCCTCAATCTTAGCCTTGAGTTCCTCATTGGGCACGACCATATCAATGGTCAGGGGTTTCCGGTTAAACGGGTCCGTCCCATCACTCAACAAGTGCGACTTAATCGTACTTCGGTCCACCGTGACATTGGAGGTGGGCAGCACCACGGGGTCGGTCATGAGGGTATACATGAGCGGATCCAAGAATTCGTCGGGAATATCGCCCAAGTCCTCCTCGGCGTTGGCATTCGCCTGGACCTTTTCTTCCACCTGGTGCAGCAGCCGCTGGAGGCGGGCCAGTTCGGTGGCCGATTTGAGGGCGTAACGGTCCAGGATATGAATGGCCTTGAGGAACCATTTCTGGTTGTAGCTGCGGCCGTCGCGGGCCACCGCCTGCACGAATTCCGGGTAATCGGCCAGGTGGAGGTAGATGGCGATGATATCGGATAATAACAAACGGGGCTGGAATTGGTATTTCTCGGGGTTCTTGACCTTAAGTTCCGTGCATTTGGGACCCACCATGCCCTGGAGGTTATAGTTGAGCATGGCGGCTAGGCGGTCCACGATTTCGGCCGACACAAACGGCTGCGAAACTTCTTTGGTTAAGTAGGTCAGCATCTCCACCGTATCATTACCCAAGGCCACGTAGGACTGGGCCTTGCGCTCGTCCTGCTGGAGTAGGGCTTCGCGCTCCGACCGGTAGGTGTCCGGCTGCGCTTGCCATTCGGCCTCCTGGGCCATTTCGTTCTGGATATTCCGAATCTCGGTCAATGTGGTCAGGGACTCATCCAATAAATAGGTGGCGTCGTTCATGATCAGATTAACGAATTTAATAAAGAATTCCGTATCTTGGCTCATGTCCTGGATGCGCTGGCGATGGTCGGGCGACTGGCGGATATGCTTGAGCACCTGGGAAATGTTGTAGCGGATGTTGAACTTGTCGTAGAACTGGGAGCTGGCCCCGGTTTGTTCGACTTCCACGTAGAAGCGCATGAGAGCGGGCGCCAGGCCCCGGATGGCCATGCCGTCGGTTAGGAGCATCCCGTTGGGGTCCAAGGCCCCCTGGTCTAAGGTGAGGAAGTACAGGACTTCGACCAGTTTGGCCCGCAGGTAGGGGTTCTTGACGTAGCCCGACTGGCCCAAAAAAACAATAGCAAAGGTGATCAAAGTAGGCAGGGCGGGGGAAATCAGGGAGGCACACCGGGGATCGAACTTCATGAGGAAGACGAAGAAGTCGGTGGCGTCTTCGATGTAGTATTCGGGTAGGGTGGCCAGGGTGGAAGGGGCCTGGGCAGGCAAATCGACCGGAAGGGGTTGGTGGGGGTACTGGTGCTGGGGGTCGATGAGCCGGAGAAGCCAGGCCATGGCCATTGAATAAAATTGCACACTGCCCGCCAGTAGGCTCGGGTTGAGGACCTGGGTCTCCAGGGCCATTTTACTGGCCAGCATGCGATCAAAATGGGCAACGTGACGCTGGTAGGCCGGCTCGTTGAGGGTGGCGGCGGGGGTATTGAGCCAGGCCTCGCGCTGCTCTTTGAGCCGGTTCATGTGTCGCTGGAACTCCACCAGTTCCCGGGCCAGCGATTGGTAGTCGGAGAGGTTATGGAGCAGACCGATGTGTTGCATAGCGAAAGTCAGGAAGAACATGTCCGAGATGAAGTTGGCGGGGCCCGGGGTGGGCGGGGACTGCCTTAAATACTCAATGGCGTCGTCTTCGCTCGCGTGGATCCGGGTCAGCTCCCGAATGTGCACTAGTTCCGATTTGGCGAAGTAATGATCGTCAATTCGGGCAACCTTGGAAAATTGGCGATCGAGGAAGGGTTCGCATAACCTAAGCAGCACGGCAGACCAGTTCAGGATAAACCCGTCGGGGGACACGGTCCGGCGATCGACTTGCATTTTGCCCCGGGCGGCGTTGAAGTTAACCACGTGGGCAATATAGCCCAGCACGCGGGATTTAGGTTCGGCCCCGGTCCGGATCAGGGCGTTGGTGAATTGAAAGAGGGTGGTGAAGACCCCGTCGTTGGTGCCCCGCAGGGATCCGACACACGAGTCGATATCGGACCGACTGCGCTCCCGGATGTTGTTAAAGTAGGTGGTGATGACGGAAGGTACTTCCTGGGGGAAGGCAGAGAGATTAAAGAAGGGCCCCAGTAAAGTTTGACTGGGTAGATGGGGGGCGTCGGTATCGGGCGGCAGCCAGGAGGGGGCCTGGGTCATGGCGAGAGCCAGGCGTTTATGCTGGCTGAACTCGCCTAGGACCCGATAGAAAGTACGGAATTGGCTGAATATGGTCTCCTTGGCCATTTGGTGACCCAGCTCGGTCAACACGATGTCCACGATGTCCTCCAGACCATCCCCCTCGAACCGGTCACAAATGGCATCCCAGAATGAGAGCGGAATACCGTCGGGGGAGGCGGGTTCTTCCTTGACCAAGCGGTTAACTAAAGACTCAATAAGGGGGATTTCGGAATAGCCGCAGTCGACGAACATATCGGGCATGGTAATGGCAATACCGGCGTAGGAAATCAGTAAATCGTCGCACCGGCGTAGAGTGGCCATGCGCTGCTCGAATATTTTCGGTTCAAGAGAGGCCCGGCTGCGCTCTTCGAGGCCATGTTCGATATCCCGGCACCGCCGCCAACACTGGAAGAGGTAGTCGAAGCTGGTGAGATGCAGGTCAGGGTGGATGGTGGGTTCCTGGGGGAGGTCCTTGGGCTTATTCGCCAGGTACGACAGGCGGGCCAGGATGGCCTCGTCAATCCGGTCCTGGGTGAGTTTGAGGGGCAGCTGGTTGGCCTCGATTTCACCGGCCAAGTCGGCCAAGTAGAGCCGGGACTGGCGTTTGACATTGTTCGGGTCGAGGGTGACGTTGAGGATCCGTGAGAGGGCATCGTCCTGCCAGTCGGCCAGGCTCTTGGAAGAGGGGGGCGAGGGTTGAGCGGCCATACACGCGGAGGTGGGAATGGTGCCTTGGGGTAAAGAATAGGGAGAATGGGAGGGTGTCAATCAAAGAGAGTCAGGAGAAGACAAGTGGACTAGGACTAGGAAATGGATAAAGTTAACTGGACCAACCACATGCATAGAATGGGACCGAGGGATAGGGCTGGTGAAGGAGGTGGGAGGGGGGGGATTCAGGGCCTCAGAGAGTCTACAGAAATGTGCATAGACCAAGTAGGTGGTGTCTGGGCCAAACCAAGCTTTTCGTCGGGGTTGGCATGGTATAGAGGCGGAAGATCCCTTCTTCCCTTGCACGTATTCCTTTGACGGCGGGTAATATTATCAGGTATTTGTCGGGCGCTGTTCGTTGCAGGGTCTTCTGGGCTTCGGTTTACGACCGCCACTGAAGGGGCGATTAATAAGCACTCGGTGGTTAGGGTTAGAGGGTTTCCTGGGCACTGAGGTGTATAGAAATGGAGGGTTCGATTTACACTCCTGTCTGTGGGTGATTTAACAGGTACGGTAATGATGTCATATTCATCAATCTAGTCCCTTCGTCAACTCCCCTCAGTTGCATAGGTATAGTATAGAATAGATTCACTGACTCTATGCGAACTGGGACACGGTATTTTAATGCATTAGCCGGGCTATACGCATAGTTTTTACCACCTTGCATTGGTTACTGTAGAATAGTGGAACACTCATCTATGAGCTTGGTGGGTTTGCGGAGTAGTTCATTTGCTCTACGCTGTGGGTCAGACAATTCTGGTTACGGGGCGTAATGGTATACCTTCGAATACACTGGCGATCCTCAATTGGCGGAATCGGGCTTAAACGAAGCCCCGATACATATCTATTTTGAAGGGAGAGGGTCCGCAATAATACAGGTGGAATGTGGGTTTGAGGCGAAGGTCAAGAATATAAGAATAGACATAATACTGGTACGATCTTTTAGGTACCGTCCGAGTTGAAATTAACCGCCACCATTCATCATGTACAAACAGGCGCTTCCCAGGGGCAGTTCGGTACTGTTGGTTGTGAGAATGGTTCCTGCTTAGCCAACTAAAGTTTTCCGACACACTGACAGATTTTTAAAAAATTGAGTATTGGGCCTGCCCATGGGATTGGTTAAAATTGTCGAATGGCTCCACGCCACGCCCCAGCACTAGATCTTGCAATGGCAGCTTATTTAAAGCACAAAAAGGAAAGCCCAACCTTCAAATGCACTCAAAAGCACATTCACAATATTTAAACAACAAACGCCAAAATATTTAACCGAGTCTTGAAGCGAGAACCTCTGTTGCGTGCACTAAACCAACCCCCCCATGTCCCCTGGGGTGGCCTGGCTCGTGGGGGGGTGCACAAGACAAGGGGGGTTTAGAGAATGGAGCGGTCCATAGTCTTGTGCGTAGGGCGGCAGTAGTAATAGCGTTAAAGATCCAGCGTGGCTTAACTAAAACCAAATTGGTCTTCCACTTTTTACAAGGGGGGTCGAAATCTAAAGCGCAGATTACTCACCAAACCTGAAAGCAGGGGGATAAATCTAGGCTCGAAGGTAGCACCACTCCCGCCTCTGGTGCACAACCGTCCCGGCCAATGTACCACACACATCCACCTTGGATCAAGGGAGACAGCGCGTACAGAGCAGGGGGCGGTGATTTGCCCGCATGACTAGCGCAATCGGTCACGTATAATCCCCCGGCTCGATTACCACGCAGATGGCCCTTAAAAAAGGGAGGGGGGGATGGTCTGTGAAGGCGCCCGCATTGCGAACCACGAAGCTTCATGAACGGGAAATTGGTAATTATATCCCGCAATCCGAAGGAATCGGGGCATTGCCATGGTGAAGATCGATTGGCCGGATATAGAAGAATATGCCGCCTGTCCAGTAGTATAAGCCTTTCCCTACGGGTGTGCCTGAATTGACGAGGCTTGGATTCCACTGGGATAAAAAACCCAATATTCATTGTGGGGCTACTACCGGTGATTCAGGATCCAGTGGGATCTCCCAATGATGAATGAAGGAGGCCCCCGGGAATTCAAAGAGAACCATCGATTTTTGGGAAGTTCAGAAGGATTCACCATACCTTGGTCCAGATTGCCACTATTATTTGAAGTAGGGGCCATGGCTAAGCCCAGGATATACGAGCCAGGGGGACGGCGCCTGCGGCCTTTTCCCCCTGCACCAGTAGTATACTAACAAAAGCGGATATCCAGGAGCCTTGGTTGCGAGGCGTTGGTCAACAAGGGCAGGGGCCTCAGTTGAAACAAAGCGTCGCCTAAATAATGCAAGAGCCCTAGTGCCTTCGCGGGACGGTTCCACCAAGGTTGCGTACAAACGAAGGGCCAGGGTCACCGGGCAGGCTCGTCCGAGGCTGTTCTTTCCACCGACTTGGGCCTTTCCTTCCAGTGGCTGTATGCTGACCATTCCTTATTTTCATCATTATTTTAATATTAGCATACAGCATACAACCACCCCGAGCGTTGGCAAACCTTCTACGCATCAACTGGTAGCCATCTTGAACCCCCCCATCCTTCCAATTCTCTTGCCGTCCATCGGGAAGTGAAGGGCGTGTGTATGTGGTGGTCTTCCCTTACTTATCATCTGGTATAAATACACCCGCTCCTTCCCTGCTCGATTACAGATCATTCCATCACGATTCATTCTCTCACTCTCGCTGTTGCGGCACTCCCCGTTGTCTTCTCTGCATATCGCTCATCTCGTCTCATATTCGCCTGGCGCGTTTACCATTTCCTAGTTCGGTATCATTTTTACGTTCTCTCTTATCCCCCTTATCAAAAAAAAATAGCCATGATTTTCCGTCGTGCTGCTTACTTCGCCGGACTGGCCTTGATGGCCCTAGCTAACCCCGCCCGCTCCGAAGGTTACGGCGGCAAAGTGGTCGGCTACTACGCCGACTGGACCAGCACCGCTCTGCCGGTTCAGAGCATCCCCTTCGACAAACTAACCCATCTCAACTATGCCTTCGCTGTGCTGGACGCTAGCCAGCAGATCAAGTTCGACACGGCCACCCTCCTGAGCCAGGTCGTAACTGCTGCCCACCAAAAGGACGTCAAGGTCATATTCTCCGTCGGTGGCTGGACTGGATCCGTCTACTTCTCCCCCATGGCCTCCCAAAAAACTACCCGTGCCGCGGCCATCTCCAATATGGTGCAACTCGTCGATACTTACAAACTTGACGGTATCGATCTGGACTGGGAATTCCCCGGACGCACTGGTTCCGAGTGTAACATCGTCGACAAGGCCAACGACACCCCCAACCTTCTCCTCCTTCTCCAGGAGCTGCGTGCGGCCCTGGACAAAAAGTTCGGTGAAGGCCAAAAGTTGATTACCATGGCCGTTCGTGTCCAGCCCTTCGACATCAATGGGGTGCCGTCTACCGACCTCAAGGAGTACGTCCAATACCTGGACTTCATCAACATCATGGCCTACGATATTTTCGGCTCCTGGGCCGCCACTACCGGCCCCAACGCCCCCTTTGAGAGCGACGGCATAAAGAACACCTTCTCATATGTCCAGTCCATTACTGACTGGCTGGCTGCTGGGTTCCCACCTAACAAACTCGTGGCCGGTCTTGCCATGTACGGCCGCACTATGCTCGCCTCGGGTGCCATGACTAGTTCCGACATCTACACCACCCAGGTCAAACAGGCCGTCAAGGGCGACAAGGATGACGCTGTTTGGCAAGGCCCCTGTAATAAGGATCCCGCCCAGTTCTCGACCGTGTGGAAGTACAAGAATCTGCGGTCCGAGGGTATCCTGGCCAACGGCAACACTACCGGTGCCGGCTGGACTCGCAACTGGGATACCAAAAGCCAAACCCCGTGGTTATTCAACGAGCAGACCAAGAACTTCATCTCTTACGATGATCCGACTTCCCTTCGCATCAAGGTGGACTATGCTCGTCAGCAGCAACTGGGCGGTGTTATGGTTTGGGAGCTCAGTCAAGACAATGGCGAGCTCATCTCGGCCATCCACCAGGCCAACGGCGAGTCTCGGTCGGCCCCAATCTCGACTGATGCCGTCACTGTCTCCACTCCCCCGACCCGTTCCTCCCCAGCCACTACTCTTCCCAAGTGCCGCCCCCGTGTTTAAGTAGCCACCTCACGGTATCGCTCGCCAGTGTACATTTAAAGCCGCGAGCGCCACCCAGGGAAAAGGAAGGCTCCGGAATTAACCCATCCCCTTAGCTACACACCGCTTCATTGGCTTCGCTATAGTTGGTGAATCCATCCCAGTTCAGCAGAATTCAGCTAGCAAGGTAATAGGGGTCGTCTTGGACCCTTACTCGACCTCAAAGCTCATGTAGTATAATAAAATGAAGTGAAAAGGCAATGCGAATAATTTGATTTCTTTTTTTGAAGCGAGGAGACGTGCTATACTATTATCGAGGATGCACCGTGCTCGTAGGTAAGCCGTATGAAAAATAAATGTAAAGGGATCTGTCGTCAAATTATCTGGAATATACTCCGCCTTTACACTTGAAGTCCACCGCCAAGAGCATACTAGTGATAATGCCAGAAACATAAATATTTGCACTGGATTATGTAGATCGTTCTATAAACGCTGCCCATGGCGATACAGCGTACTGGACAGACACTATGGTTTACCGGTCCGTTGGATGAATTGGTGTTAGTGGACACATGCAATGGATTTACAACCATGCCATACTATCGAGCATTGTCAATATGCTAGTAAACGTATATCATTTTTGATCTTATTAACCATATTAGCCATATTATCCGAAAGATCAATTACTATCATTGTTTGATTGGTGTCGCTGTAGGGAAGGGTACCGATGATCCGTAGTCGGCGCTTAAAGGTTACTATTAGATACCTGAATTGGGTAAATACTCTTTCCAGTGATCTAGCTAACTATTAAGCATATTTCTCGAATATGAAGTGGCGACAGGTGCTTTTACTACCAGTGTGTTCAGTTAAGGAATTGTATGTATTTATCCACGACCTTTCTTCCCTACTACTTACCCACTTTATGATACCCCCCGATTGCTCATAGGTCATGTGATCTGAAGAGCTCCATCACTGTATTGGTTTTCCCTGAACTTAGCTGGGCTAAACTACTTTTGTATGTTTACACAGATTTCAGGTGGGATTATTTAATCGGGTTAAATTAAATATCGCCCAGTTGGCGGGAAAATTCAAATACAAAACAATCGTTCAGGGAAAACCACCAAAAAGAGTAGGAAAGGCCCATGTGTCGGTAATCCCCCCTTTGCTCTCCCAAATACTACTTAATTACTTTCCTTCACTGATCCATTTCCGCCATATACCATGGAGGAAGTCCCAACGAGCTACGAGCCTATTTTCTTGGCCACGCCCGACGCGTACAATACCACCCCCGGCATTCTTAAATTTGCCAAACAGGGTGTCGGCTGGAAAAATAGCAAGACTGGCCAGGTAATTACCATTGCCGCCAATGACATCAAGCGCGTCCAGTGGATGCGGGTTGCCCGCCAGTATCGCCTCAAGTTTATTCTCAAGAACGGAGCTTGGCAGAAGCTGGACAATTTCCCCAGAGAGGTAGGTACCCCATATCCCAGCGGTATGGTCTCATTGCCCTTGTTTTCGTTATATACGCCTTCCCTCCAATGTTACCCCACCCCTGCTCCACGCTAGTCCTGTCTATTGTTTCGGCGCTGTGTAGGGGGATAATTGGGTCGTATTTCTAGTTCCACCCAGTATGATTAACCCGCTTGGCTACTTGTCCCATCACTCTAAACTACACACACCACGTCTCCCGTTTCCAGGATTTCGATTCCGTCAAACATGTTATCCGGTCTCTGTATCGGATCACCCTCGAAACCCGCGAACTCAGCCTGAAGGGGGGCAACTGGGGCAAAACCGAATTCCAGGGCAACTATCTGACCTTTAATGCCGGAACCAAAACCATCTTCGAAGTACCCCTGGGCGATGTAGCCAATACTAATCTAGCCGGCAAAAGCGAGGTCAGCCTGGAATTCCTACCCCCCGACCGCCTGAACCAGGCCGATGCGGGTCGGGCCAAGGGTACCCGGGTTGACGAACTGGTTGAGATGCGTTTTTACATTCCCGGTACGACCACTTCAACCAAGGCTGCCCGCATGGAAACCAGCGGCACTGAAGGTGACTTGCCGGTCGAGGCCGATAAAGACAGCAACGCCAGCGACGAAGAGGAGGAAGACGCGGAAGAGACCCAAAATGCCGCCAACGTTTTCTACGACATGGTCAAGAACAAGGCCGACTTGGGTCAAGTCACGGGCGAGAGTATCGCTCTCTTCCAAGAAATTCTCTGCCTTACTCCCCGGGGGCGGTACGATATCGACATGTTCCCCAGTTTCCTGCGGTTGCGTGGCAAGACTTACGATTACAAGATCAGTTACGAGTCGGTCATTAAGCTATTCCTGCTGAGTAAGCCCGACGATCTCCATATGGTGTTCGTGTTGGGACTCGACCCGCCTATCCGGCAGGGTCAAACGCGCTACCCGTTTTTGGTCTTCCAGTTCATCAAGGACGAGGAGATGGATATTGAGCTCAACCTGGACGAGGCCACGCTGAAGGAGAAGTACGCTGGCAAACTGCAGAAGTCCTACAGCGACCCTACCTATCAGGTGGTTTCGTCGGTATTCCGCGGCCTGACGGGTCGCAACGTAGCCGTTACGGGCGGATTTAACTCCCTGCACCAGACTGCCGCCCTCAAATGTTCGCTCAAGGCCAACGAGGGTTATATTTACCCTCTCCAGAAATGTTTCTTATTCATTCCCAAACCACCCACGTTTATCCCTCACTCGGAAATCGGCAGTGTCCACTTCTCCCGCGTAGGCGCCGCCACCGCCGCCGGGCCTTCCCGGACGTTCGACATGAAATTCAACATGCTTTCAGGGACCGACTACCAGTTCTCCAGCATACCCAAAGAGGAGTACAACGTTTTGGAACAATATTTGCGGGAAAAGAAGATCAAAATGAAGAACGAGTTACCCGACGGTAATTCTGGCTACGCCGATTTAAGTAACCTCGATGCCTTATCCGACCTCGACGATTCGGATGCGGGCGGTGATTACGGGCAAAAACGGCGTAAAACGAGTATGGCCGCCACGGCTAGTTTTGGGCAGGCCGATTTCGGGGAAGACGATGATGATGAGAGTCCCGACGAAGACTTCCAGGTGGCCAGCGAAGAGAGTGATGTACCGGAAGAATACGACGAGGAGTACGAGAGTGCCGGGGAGTCGGAGGACGGTAAAGAGTAATATTCGTGAGTGCGGCTTATTATTATATCTTGCCTTGCGCATTCCAACCCCTCAGCCACCCCCACCCCCTTCATTAGCAGATGTACGGCTGATTTAATGGCACGTTTTCCGGATAGCTGGAATACGGGGGGCGGCCAAGGCGTGTGCTACGTCTGGCCTTTGTTTTTGCGCGCTTGCCCTTTCGAGTTGATGATTTCCCTCCTTTTTACTCGAGTACTTATCTCTCCTGTATGCTCTATATTTCAGCATGGCAATTTTGTATTTTTCTTTTTGAAGTGAAGCTAATGCATAAACTTAGGAATGTTAATAGTGGGGGTATCCAAATCGGGTGCAATTGGTTGTGAATGGGACGTGGATGATTTAGCGAAGCACTATAGTAAGTTGTTAATCTCCAATCCGGAATGTTAATATATATCACTCTATAAGTATTGTCGAGATCTGAGGTAGTTGTTGGTGACATTGCCAGGAAAGAGCGACACACCTTGATAATTGGTGTTGTATATTTTTCAGTCAAGGTATGGTATGGGTCTGTGTACTTCCAAAGGAATATACCATATTCAATATAGGGTGTGGTTGGTGGTCCGCATTATTTACAGTTGCTGGACTTAGCCAACTAATTATTATTGGAAATTCATTTCTCCCGCCCCTCCGAATCCTTTACTCTGATTGGTCCATCCTAATACCCGGGACTATTCTCTATCTATGATCATATCATCCTATACTCGGAACAACATTTTTATCATTATTACTGCTATTTCCGATATAATAAAACCAACTGCAGGCATCTAGCTATGCCCCTTGCGGTTCTTTCTCTCTTCTTTGAATCTTTTCAGTTGTATCTGAAGGTACTTGCGTTTACCATTCAATCTATATTTCCAACAATTATGACCAAATTATTTTAAGATATTTGGTTAAGATGGGTATGGCATCTATAAAGACTTTTATCAAATTCAAATTTTTAGGGAATTTCTACAATTGTAAGTTTTCTAACAAAGGTTTATGCTGGTATGTTTCACAAATAAATGTTCACATAAATCCCAAGTGATTAACCAGTCTCCATAGTGGCTTTTCATGTTTATCCAGGTCAGCCTGCTGCAAATACACTTTCTGGCAATTTTCACATATAAAACACATCTCCCCAGTGTGTGTCATGATATGGGCAGTGAGAGTGGTTTTGTGAGAAACCAATTTAGTACAAATATGGCAGGGAAACAGCTTCTCCCTGGTATGTGTTCAGATATGATCATTGAGAGTGTGTTTCCATGCAAATTTTTTTGGGCAATCCTGATAGGGATATGGCTTCTCACTGGTGTATATTAGTATATGTTTCTAAAGAGAGCTGGCAGATAAAAAAGATTTCTCATAATACTTGCAGGGATGAAGCCTCTCCCCAGTGTGTAATCACATGTGCCTTGAGTGATTTGCAATTGGAATACACATAGTTACACTTAGTATAGGGATAAGGCTTCATTTCAATAGGGTAATTGACTTCAGTTCAGGGCTGCCTCTGGGCTGTTATCAAGTGTTCATGTTGATTTCTGGTGGATGGTTTCCTCTTGTTGGGCAATGCTAAGCATTTGGTATGTTAAACAGACCCTGCAGACCCAGGTTGTTGGGGATGGAGGCTATTGGAGGCTGTTGGATTTGAATTCCACTGCTTCCCCTACCTGCTGCTGGGGCTGACTGCCCTTAGATACCACTATAATTACTGTGGTGTGATCCCAATCCATACCTGATGGATCATTAAATGGAACTGGGTCTAAAGTGTAACTGTATTCCTCACTGCATATGTCAATTGGATCATCCATGTCCCCCACTGAGTGGGGAAGGTGTTCATTTAGTGTGGGCTGCTTGCTAAGATAATCTATGTTGAGGGCAGGTTCTATTTGGAGGAGTCCCATGATGTCACTCCCACATATGGTCTGTTTGAACTGGTTAATGAATTGTCCTATTTGATTAATGGTCTCCAATAATGGCCTATCCATAGCATGGGATCCTAGGAGTATACTAGCAGCTGTGTCACCTCAACTAGCCCGAGGATCATAAGAATAGTTTATATAGTCATTTGGGTTAAATCCATGATTGAATTCTTCAGAGGAACAGGCTAGGTAAATTACAGCTAGAACAAAATTGGCTATTTTATATACATGTATTTTGGGTCAATTATTCAAGATTAATTATAAATTAAAGGTAAAGGAGCATAGGTTAAAAAGATAAAAATATTATTACATCTATACCAACAACTGAACACAGTCCTACTGAGACTATCATGATACCACCCATGTCTAGCAGCGACATAGCTCAAAACCACAACAACTAGGTTATTGGATAACTAGAAACCCTGGTATAAAGAACTGAAATCAAATCCTTGAAAACTGAACTTTATTTGAAAAAAAAAAGATAGTAAGAAGGGAAAGATAATAATAGACTTACTGTTCCAAGAGGTGGCAGCAAGTGGGAGTATTTATATTTAAAAGGGGAAGCCTAAATGAAAAGATAGATGAATAATAGAGAAAGGGAGAGAAGATCCCAGAACATTGGATACCTAAGTAGAGGGAAAGGGAGGGGAGTTCCCAGACAATAGTATTAGTCATCACAAAGGATAGGTAATACTCGGGTAACCAATAGACTCAATGTGAAACTATAGAAGGGAAAAAGAGAAAGCTATTTTTAACTGTACTTTGAACAGGGGTGCAGTTGGGCCAGGGGCAGTGTGAATGCAGGGGTACAGTCTGGTTAGGGGCAGGGGTGTATCATAGTCAAGGGTATATAATATACTAATAGAAAAAATACAATACTAATGAAAATGGAGGAAACATGACTATACTCATCAGGGGTGTACTTCTAATAAGTGTGAAAAATAGATAGAAAATAAAAGTAGGTAAAAATATGGTAAGTTCACTACACAAGCCATTGGAGAAAGTTTATCCATTCTTTTTGTGATAATGATGACAGTTCAATAAATCAGGATAAAATAATATCATGAATGTGGGCATTACATGAGGAGTACATGGTGACTTGACTGATACAAAAACTTGTCAATTTCCTGCCTAAGTAAAAGCAGAATACAATTGACTATCTAATTTATAACACTGTTTGACATAATACCAACTAATATCTTTATAATAAAAAAAATTCCTCTTAACTTACCTTTAAATTTCAATATGAACCCATTCCATAAACACAATGTATAAAGTGACTCAGTAAAGCTAAGGCCTCTGAAGCCCCCTTCCAGCAAAAAGGGAGATAGTCAACTCACTACTGAACCACTGCCAGCTGATACCACCTCTCTGACCAGGATCACCAGTATACTAGAAGGCCTAATATGGTTGGACATCTAAGCTGTCTGGATTAAGGTGGATTAGATTGTCCAATATTGCAATAGGATAAAAAAAATGGAATAAAATCAAATAAGTTGGTTATAACAACTTTCTAAGAGGGGGTAAATTCTGCTGGTTACTTATGTAACCTTTAGGGGGGCCTTAGAGGCTGCTGGATAATGTTAATAACAGAAAGAGGGAACTAATGTTGAAGAATATGTTCCTACATGTTCTTTATCCTATCCTGGTTTACCTAATTATGTTAGTTTATTCTGCTATCATGAGATCATTTATGTTAGCCACTTATGTTTTACCTCATAAAAATTACAATTCAATAAAACTAACCACCTAGAGGCACCTACTGTCCTCTAGCTGCCTTCTTCCCTTACTTCCAATTTTATTTTCTTTATGTCCTTAGTATTCCAACAACTAATAGAAAAGAATGTAGATAAATGAAATAAAAGCACTCAGAACTATGTCAGACTTTTAATGCAAAACAAATTAATTCAGACTTGTAAATGCAAACTGTGAGTGTAGAAATAGCTAAAGGTATTTGTGTATTAGTATATGGTCATGGTATAGGCGGCAAAATCAGTGGGAAAACTGTGGAAATGGTGCCTCCACTGTATATCCCAGCATTTTCTGCCCTTCACTGGTGTAGACTGGCCACTCATAGTCTGGAGGTAAGTACTGACTGCCAGATGGCACTGCATATAGATGAGTGGTTTTACTAATAGCAGTGATGAGGTGGGAGTGAGGCCTAACATATGGAATATAATAATAAGCTGATAGGAACATAGTCATCTAAGGAGCCATATTGGGAGAAGGAAAACTTTCCCATTTATGATGGAGTACCAATATGATCCCTGTTAATTGACGATGTGGTCTTGGGCTGTATCCCTGTAGTGGCCTCGGGGCCGATAGATGTCAATGGTGGAGTAGGTGCCTGTGGTGGCTTGGTCGCGAGTCTGTTGACAGGGGTGGCCGGCCTGGTGCATGGTGCCCCCAGTGGCGCAGTATCAACAATTACATGGCAACCATATGTAATGGGGAATGGGATTTGGAATATACATATTAATATGTTTCATATATCCCTTGTTTCATCAAATCTGGCCAAGGTCCCTAACTATCTTCGAGGAAAGCCACCATTCAACATCACGATTCCTATAAAAAATGTATCATTGTCCTCAACCGTCAGCCTAAACCTAGTGCCATATGGCCAGATCTTAGCGGTAACACAACTGCAGCCACACCTGGAAACGTCTCCTCTAACCCAGTGAGTAACACAGTTTTTACCATTAGGGAGCTGGTCTCAGCGTCCTCAGGCCGTGTTGGAAGGAAGATATTACTCTTCGCTTGTATTACTTAATGTAACAGTTTTAGACCAGAGTCCAACAGTGGTTCTAATCCCTACTTTATGAGCTTATATATTAGTATATCTAATATGTTCAAAATAGAACCGCTGTAGAAATACGCCCTGCCTCATATACTTCATTGGCTAATTAATGGCTTTATCTGCGGTGTATGATGTACACTTGTGTCACTTGGGAATACTTCCTCGCCAGTATCGACAACACCTTTTCCCCGGTTGTGAATGAAAAGAGTCTTGTAGAGGAAAACTATATTACTGACTGAGTCCTCTTACAATCAAGTAATAGTGAATATGCACTTATATCAGCATTGCTGAACAATGTAACCATAGAATAGACCTTAACGGTAAAGCATTGGTGCATTTAATGGTACAGGATGTAGCACCATGCAACTGGTAAGTATTATTTATTCGTCAGTGCTAATCCTATGCATATTCCCATAAATGCCATATATATATACCACCCCTACCTATTTTTGCTATGACACGTCTCCCGCCCGGTGTGCCTGCCGTTTAGCCTTATTGCGCTTACATCAACATATATTTTTGCAGCCCTACAACATAAATTTAGCGACGATTTTACGGTTTTTTTTAGTAATTAACGTAATTTGCTTGGTTGTTGTTTTTCCGTTTCTGTCTGAAGCGATACTCTCTAACAGCCCACTTTGCGCAAAAACTCCTAAGAAGCGGTCCGAAAATGCGTGTGTTCAAAACGGCTGGATTAGTTCAGGTGTTTCTCTCCGTAACCCGTGCCTCTGAAGAGTACGATACGGAATTCAACCCTAACGACTATATTGGCTACCCCAATGACCCTCAGGTTAGTTACGGCAACGCAGTCTCTAGTTTACTCCCAGGTCCCTATCCCGAGGACCCACCATTATCTGAGACCATCGATCGAGTTGCTCAATTCGACATGAATGAATTAGGGCAATTCGTTGACCAGGTCAGGCAGACCATGGGTGAGAATGAAGTAGCGGGGCTTTACCAAATAGAAGCCGCACTTGGCTCTGCCTATCTCGACGATCAGCTCATGCCGATTAGGAGTCTTCCCTATCCAGAAGAATACATAAACGATGCGATTGACGCGGATAGTGAGACAGAATATGACACTTTGGCTCCCACTCTATTCGATTATTCATCTGGTGTGGATTGGGATCCCATTGTTGCAAGTACATCGCTATCCAAGGGCCAACAAATTGAGTACCAGCAAAGAGAATCGACGAAATTAGAGCCCACCAGCCACCATCACCGACAATCCGAGCTCCCGGACCCTGTTCGTCATGACAATCACTCAGTATTACCCAGCATGAGGAGGCTATCTGCCAATGATCAAGGGGAAAGTTTGACAAAGGCCCCGAAGGAACTCGGGATTGATACCGATATCCCTATCAAAGCAAAGGCCTATCCCTGTGAGAAGTGTACCAAGGTGTATTCAAATCCCAATTCCCTCGGGAAACATATGCGATTACATACCGAGGAGCAGCTTCATCGCTGTGAGGATTGTGAGAAATCATTTACAGCACCTAGTGAACTAAATAGTCACATCCGAACACATACTGGGGAGAAGCCTTATCACTGCAGCGAGTGCGACAAATCATTCTCATTACAAAGCAACTGTAATGTCCACATGCGAACGCACACCGGGGAGAAGCCTTTTATCTGCGATGTTTGCCAAAAAGCATTTAAATTATCCGCTCATCTAAAGAGACACATTCAAGTGCATACTAGGGAGAAGCCTTATAGCTGCAGTGATTGCGAGAAATCATATAAGCGGATAGACCATTTTACCGCCCATGCCAAAGTGCACACTGAGGCGAAATCTTATATCTGCGCGAAATGTCAGGAATCTTTTTATTGGCAAAATAGTCTCACTTCGCATATGAAAAGTATCCATGGGGCGTAGCCCATCACCTGGGATTGCTGTAAACATTCATTTGCTAGACCTGGCAACAAAAACCGGCATTTGGTGACATGCATTGGTGGATGCACTTTAATTTTTTGAATTAAATAATATCAATTTACATGTCACATTCATCTTAACCGACGTGTCACCATAGAAACACAGAATCTAGACTTATAGCTGTTTTGAAGCGTCAATTGTCTTTAGACAGCAGTAACCACAATACAGTTGAATCATTGCCGTCGTAATGCCCAGCGGTTGGAAATAAGGTTTCAGCGACCACACTCCATATCGAATGTGGTACATGGCCTTTATAGTACACGCCCTCGACATTTATCATCTAGAAAATTAGGAAAACCAAATGTCAATCGGATGTACACTAGGTCATGGGGTTGGAATGATTAATTAAGGGCCAAATTCAAGTGCTCTGTTAAATATCTTAAAAGTATATTATAAAAGAGAAAGAACAGCTAGTGATATTACTATATATCCATGTTTGGTTTTTATGTAATAAGAACCGATCCTACAAAACAATCATATAATGTGAAGCATTACTATTGTTGCCTCTCCCAGGACATGATGCATTGCTTTGGCTCTCTTCCTCCAAGTATTATGTTTACCGTAAATCACCTTCCTGTTTAGATTTTGCTCTTTCCATCATATATAGCACTGTGTAGTGCTATAATATTCCAATATAGTGGCGGGTTGCAGTCATTCTGAGTAAATGGTGGGATATGTGACTTTATTCAAGGGTTACCTTGTCATCTATCAGATTCATTTTCTGTGTTGCTTTGCAACTGGGATTTTATGGGTTTTAGTTTTTTGATAGAGCCACACAAATAATGGAGTGGTCAATTGCCAACTATGTATTCCAAGCATAATATTAAAAATCATCCTTGTATTGGCTTGTATTTAGGAAATTGTATTGCATCAGGCCAACTGGTATTTTGCACTTCCAACCTAATTACTTTTGCACGCTTCAGCTTCATACACAATGTAACAGCCTATGCAAGTCCTCGAGCACCCCTTTATATGTTGGCTGGGGACCCTCCATTATCGTTAATAGATGCCGTCGACGTTTGTTATTTTATTGGCGATTCTTATTTCGCTCAATGGACAAGTCCACGG
>JANBQC010000317.1:0-22554 GCA_027576995.1 Dimargaris cristalligena
TAAAAGTTATTCTCACATATATTCGCCCATACACGTATTATGTAAAACCTTATACAGCTGGTTTGAATTTCTCCCATTTGGATAATAGTCCCATAGCTTAGTCGGGAGATGCCTATCCCCCACCAAACTGATATTAGCCGTGGTTCGGATACCCATCTGGGGCCAGGTCGATGGTTACATGTAAAATTATATGATAATCTGGTCCCAGCGGGGGTAATAGTCCAAGTATATAAGCCCCATCCGATTAGAGGCCCGGTGGGGCAAAGTTAGATGTGGATAGATCTAAACGAGATAAAAATCCGCATACGAAATGAAGCAAAACGATACCAGCAAGTCGTACATCCAAATACTAAACTGTTTACCATCTAGTTGGTCCGCCAAGGTATATCTCGGCTCGTCTAACTAAGTACCATATTAGCGTGTGTTTCAACCTCATTTCATGAATAATGCGATTGGGTGCAACGTTAAATGGAAGCATTTCTAATAGTTTTGTGAAGATAGATGTGTCGACATGAAACCTTAGGGTGCTGAAGTTATACGGAAACATTGTTTCCCCCCCTACAATAGCATAATTGTATGGGATACAGGCAGACCCACTAACTTTCGTAGAGGCAACTAGCCACCATTTAATCAACTTTCATTAAGTTTCCAAAATCCCGGAGACGTTCGGCAATCGTAGCAAAGTATCAACATGGCTATTCCTATCCATTTTACATGAAATGGTGTTTTGGACAAATGGGGTGGACGGTCCATTAGGTTGTATACCACCAGGAATGTTTCTCCTAATATTCAAACTCATGACAATCATTCGTAAGGACTATTCGGATTTGATAATCGGCCGGTGGGGGGGGTGCTTTGGTTGCCCTAACAGATTAGTTGGATTGCCGATTATTCCGAGCTGTTAATGTGGCACCATCTGTTTGTATGAGTGGAGGTCCACGTAGGTTTTATACTTTCGGCCTATTAACGTAATTGTTCTGACCCGACTATCGGTAATATCGAGAGTGCTTGGGTTTAGGCGAGTCCGGGCGAGGCTAGTAGAATACCTGCATCTTTAATCGGGACTAGTCACTGCTGTCATAGCACATTGCTTGAGCATGCCTTTGGGGGCAGTCGCACACCCTCGGGCCCGCCCACTCTTCTGCAAGGGCTGTAACAATGCCAGTAGATTCGACTTTATTCTAAGGGTTGCTGATCAATAACAGGTTGCAGATATTGAAGTTGAGTAATGCCATTGCGATTAATTAAAAGCCATGGACCGGTTATAGTGGGCTAATACATTTCTATAAGACATCCTTACAACCCGGAAGCTTACCATATCCCTCTTTCGAAACAGCCGCCTCTTGTCTAAATCGATTCATAAATGCACCAATGTGTCCTTGGGGGGCTTCACTCGTCGAGGGGGGTGTCCCAAAGAAATGTATGAAAACAATGGCTTCGAACTATTTAAAAGTGGCCGAAATCGATATAACTCGAAGAGCCCCACCCCCAGAGAAATAAATGGGGCCAATATGGGGGATATTGGTCAAATCGTTGACTATTCGCCAACCTTAAGTTGCGCAGACGATCCCGAGCCATGCAAGCAGGTGCGAATGGTAAAACAAAAACGGGCAACATAAGATCGATTAAGTGCGATGGAAGGAAAGTGGTCGATGAGCAACGGCTATATCTGGAGGTGGTCTGGGAACTGTGTAGCCGGCCAACGGGGCGGTGCCCTGACCACAGCCGCCCGTTGGGGATCCTAACGGCTAGCGCAATGATTGGCCCCGTTCATCGATTATCCACACCCTCAAGGCCCTTTATCACCATCTCCCCCCTCTGCTTCTCCCTTACCGCACTAACCGCTCAATTGGGCTATTCAGCAGAACAATCACTCTTTGATCCTTCGCCGACGCCCTCTTCATAGCTGGTGTTGTCCAGGCCTGCCCTTGTCAGCCAACCAGCCCCCCGTTGTATTTAATAATAAACTTGTCTCTCCGCCCAGCCCTCCCTTGACGTTGCTCTTCGGCCCCAGCAGTATAAACTAGACGACATTGCCTCCCCCCTCACAGTATCTTGTTCCGCCTTTCACCTAGTACTTGCCCATTCTTCACCGCTGTTCATTTTAGCTCTGTGTTATTCAATTACTCGGCCTAGTCATCTATAAAACCAATCTATATTTTAAAAACAATCTAGTGCTATCTATACGACTCGCTGGCACCATTACTCGGTTTCTCTTCCTCTACTCCACGATTTCCGCGGCTGTAGGTTAATTAATCCTAGCGGATACCCTGGTCATATTTCCTTCTCCCGGCCTTCCGTTCCACCGTATCATCGGTTCCGCCAACCCCTTCCATCCCGGTCCCAGACCCAACCCCCACCCGTCCTTTGACTATATTGGCTATAGACCTGCTCCGCTATCGGCATCTTCCCTTTTCCTGTATATATACTGGGCCGCCGCTATTCTCTTTTACTGTTCCCGATTTTTTTTGGCCGTTTGCTACGCGCTTCCCTCAACTAATTCCCGGCTTTACTCACAAGTAGCTCGTACCTTCAAAGTACACCCCGTATTTCCTCCCAACTAACGCTTAAACCGTGTACCTATCGCACGAATAGGCCTGCTCTATATATTGGTTTTATTTTTACCACTTACTATAACGAGCTTATACATTTTCACCGACCGCCCCATGGTCGATATCGCGCATTTTGAGGTGCGGTTTCCGGCCCACGCCGGTCCGCCCAAATGTAAACCAGGCGCTACTATCGTTGGTAAGTGAAAGTTTGGTTGACTTCAATCGCCCAAACCTCCGGGTTGGTCATATAGTGCGGAATAGTCGGATAATCCATCCCCTGCGTAGTTCGAGGCTCGTCCTTCATTAGCTTAGTAACAGCTACGCCTCCTACTATTCGCTGCTCCTTTCCGCTAACTTGGGAGTGGGAGGAGAGTGGCGCTAGTGACTGTCGAGAATAGGTGGTCTCGTTCCCATTATTTTCCTATTAGTTTTACCCAATGAGCTAACCTGGCCCATTCCTGTGACTGCTTCACACACCACTTTACCCTCTATACCTTATATTTCCCCTCCACCCCACTAAGGCGCCGTTCTCTTGAACTGTAAACAGCCCATCGCGGTGAGTTCGCTACTCCTATCCTTTAAAGGGGAGGAAACGGTCTCCGTGACTGTCGACGATGCCCCCATCCAGGCCGAAGACAGTCAGGCTGTCGCAGCCCCGCCCTTCCACCGGGTGTATTTCCATGCCCAAGAACAGCTCCTGGGGGCTATGGAGGACGTGAGCCACACCGTCGTCGACGCAGGTGTCCGGCTGTTCCATTTTTCGTGCACCATGCCCCCCATTAACTTCCCTGTCCCGGCCGAAAGCAGCCGGGCCTCGTACTTCCCCTGCCCCGCTTACGAAATTAAGTACACCATGGAGGCCAACCTTACGCTCCATAGCGGTGAGGAGATTCACACCGAGCCCGTTACCATTCACCCCGAGCCCATTGTCTGGCCCGCCCATCTGGAGCCCCAGCTCATTGGCCAGCCCTTGACCCTGCGTGAAGGGGCCTACGATCGCAACCGACTTACCTACCACCTTGAGGCCAGTCTCAACCGCTCCGCCTACTGTCCCGGGGATAATATGGATATCACCATCAGTATTAAACCCGTCGCCAAAAACATGCTGCCCCACATGGGCGAAGTGGATCTGCGGGAACGCTGTGAGTGCCACCTTAAGCCTCCCCTTGAGCGCACCCCAGCTGACGAACCAGTGTGGACCCGGACCAAAGTGGTGCGGCGCCAGCCCCTTGAGTTTACCCGAATCTCCTCGGGCTCCGCGATTAGCTACAAGTCGGTTATGCAGCTGAAAATCCCCGACACCGCCTGCCCCGTCACTGGTGTCCACAGCGAGTGGACCTACACTTGCAACGTCACCCTATTTGAAAACCAGGGCGGGCGTATGGTTCAGTCCATTGCCATCTTCCCTATCAATATGGCCTCCGGACTGCCCAATTTATCGTCGACCAGCATTGGGTCCGAGGTTAGCCGCACCTTTCCTGTGACCAAGTCGTTCCCCAAGCACGAACTGCAGCCCATCGGTATCAGCAAGGTCATCTCCGAGCCCGGCGAGGCCCTGCGTCACCCGGTCATTAGAGCCATTAAGGAAGATACCAACCGACTGCCCCCCGTCTCACCCGGTCTGGTGCAGGGTAGTAAACCCGCAATGAGCTTCCTCAATAGCAGCATCGCCACTGATGGCCCACCTTCCGGCCTCATCATTCGCAATGTCAGCCCCATCGAAGACACTACGACCACGGAGAACTCCGCTTTTCAACGGCAGGGAGTCAGCCAAGGTACCCCCTCGGTATTCACGATTGTGCGCCCGCGCCAGTATCCAGCCACGATGTCCGCTGAGAAAATCGACGCCCGCATTAAGGCCCGCGCTCAGCGCAGTGCCCGGTACAAGACCTGTATTATTGGCGCCTCCCGGACCCGGTCGAATATGCTGGAAGCCTCTCGACTATTGGAGGTGGATGTCGGCGAGAGCTTCGAAAACCTCATCTTTCATCGCGGGGATGATGGTCAACAGGGCGACGACGACTTCCTGAACGATGAACTAGTGGGCCCTTTCTCACCACTCTCTACCTTCAACGGCGAAGACGACAACACCGATGGTGAGCCACACTTGACCGAAGACGAAAAAATCAAGGCCTACTTAAAGACCCTGACCTTCATGCAGCCCAAGTCGGACTCTTTCTTGGGGTCACCCATGGAGTCGGCCACCCCCGCTCTCACCAAGAAGCCCTCCCTACGTCAACGTACCTTTCGCCACCGGACTTGTGTGATCACGCCCAGCGGTAAATACGAGACTGAAAAACCCCTCCGGGCCCAAACGGAACTCATACAATCACCCACGGGCGACAATTGGTGGACCCTAGCCGACCTACAGGCGAATCAAGGTGCCTATGCCTCTTCCGACCGGGGCTTAGCGAGTCAACTTTCGTACGACAACGCCACCTTTGTCGGAGCTGGATCGGACTACCAGATGGCGGATGAAGACCCCACTGGCTCGCCCGACCCTGAGGGGATTAGGGAACTGCAGCGTGAACTGGAAGACATCTTGCTGAAGCCCCAGGTGGATCCCGTCAACTTTACGTCCTCCTTTGCCCAGACGGACGGTAAGAAAGGTGACAATAAATGGGAACCAAGCAACCCTATGCCCCCCAACAAAACCCATTTAGCCAATATGAATTTACATATGATGACCATGGCTCCGATGCCTACGACGGTGAACATCTACAAGGCCACCGATAATGTCTTAGAGACGGCCTATGAGCGGGACCCGACCCTATTCGCCCCGATCTGGATGCCCACCGACCTGGACAATAAGAAGAAAAATAAAACCATCCGCAACTTGACCCAGTTCACTGAGGCACCCGTCCCACCTCCACGCCCACACGCCCAGCTTGAAATGCAGCCCAACTCGCAACCACAGGGGGGTCAGCGCCCCCAATGGCCTGCCCATACCCCTTACCCAGGCCAACAGTCGCCCATATCCAATACCCAATGGGAATTCGTTATTCTGGAGCCTCTGCCTTTCCAAGATTCCCGACAGCCCGTCAAAAGCTGCCTACAGCGGTATGCGACCACGGAGGGCCAGCCTAAAAAGCACGTCCAGTTCTCCAACATTATCGGCATCATCGACTCCGAACTGTCGTGTATGAGCGAGTTCAGTCCCCCTAAGAGTGTTCTCGCTCCCGGACCGGAACCTCGTGGCCAGTACCCGGAAGACCGGACTCGTGTGATGCATTTGGCCGCCCAGTACCAGTCGTTGGTACAAAGCCAAGCTCAACCGACCCGGCCGCCCTCAACCCCATCGCCACCTCCTCCGCCACCTGCGGCCCCTTCGAGTCCCGCTGAGGCACCGGAGGAATTACATACCTTCCCTACTACTCCAGTGCCGACCGAAGAAAACCCGAGGGTGGAGTCCACTCGATTGAGCGAGGGCTTCTACTCCTTCTACGAAGGGATGGACGAAGACGATTTTGAAGATATTACCTCCGACGATGAGAATATGCTATCCCTATCGATGGCCCCGCCGTCCGATGACCAAAAGCGGCCCATGTACGCCTATCCGCGGGAGACCCCCTTGAGTCCGGGCCACCCCACTGTGGATGCCCCCATGATCGGTGAACAGGACGCTTACCTGTTCCTACGGCCCAACGAAGTCGATAATAAGGCCAATGAGGTGGCGGATATGATCCAAATGTACCTGACCACACCGGAAATGGCCGTTAAAAAGGCCAAGCGCCTAACGGCCGACTTGGCAAGCGAATACCCCGAATACCGTCGCTTTTAGACTAGTCGGGGCTATTGGGGACCGGTCGTCTTTCATGACCCTCGGTATTTACTATATATACTTTCCTGTGTGGCCTAGTTTCCCCATCACGGCCAGTTCTATCCCGTGTACTATATATACCCCCTTCGAATTTATGGCGCCTATACGGGTCCTGGCGTCCTATTACTATATTTTTTTATTATGTACATTACGACCTGCCATCTTTTTGTATACCATGGTCTACCTAATCATAGTCTGATTGCTCGACATGGCTGTCCATGTAATTTTATTATCCAAAACGTTGTTTATATTTAACACCCTCCCCCAAAAGAAACCTGTATGATTCAGTAACAATCCTGGCAATGTTGAAAAATTCACATTAGCTTCACCTTGCCACCGGATCCCCGCTGTATGTTGTATGTTTATATGTATATTTCTGTATAAAGGTCTATTCACTAAATTATTTGGTTGGCGGTGCTACCAGTGGTCTGGACTGGGCCTATGCCTGCGTACACTACCCTTATCTCGCAGTCTTTACTGATAGTTCATTGGCAAAAACATGTTTTTGGCGGATCGAATGAGCTGGGGCTTAAACAGTGCACCATAAACCGGTTCAATGATTCGAATATCTCTTAATTGATATGATTTTTTTCCTCCACCTGAGTTAGCAAAGGTTGGCTTGCAAAATCCGAATATTATATCACAGCTTGTCCTGACTGGGGTGTAAGGTCCATTGATAAATAGATATTTCTTAGTGAAGTCGCACACTGCCTTAGTGATTAAAACCCTCACATTGCCCTAGGATGTGAGTGCGTTTTATTTTTTTTGCTTTCTCCTGAGGGCACAGTGTGCCTTCAATCAAAATCAGCATCTACCCACTCATCCGATCCCTGCAGGCTTCTCAGTCGCCACACACTAGCCACCCTGAGTAGCCCAATCTGTCGCTCAGTCATGCTCACTCACTTACTCATGACCCCCTCACCCTCCTATTTCCACTTTAGGTTAGAGAACCGACAAGGGCCTAACCGTACTTCTGGGACTAGCCTTAGTGCACCCCCCACTGATACTCAAAGACCGCCCAAAAATAAAAAAATTCCAACGGAAGTACAGCGCCCGCCCTCTACGTTACAGTCACCCTAGCGTGTTCGATATGCGCCAAATTCAGCGCAGGCCCTGGTCGGGATATATAACTGGGCCCAATTGCTGAAAACAGTAGCCAGGGCTCCCATTCAATGAATTAACTCTGCCGATATCCTGTGTACCGACAACCCTTATTTAGATGTTAATATTGCGCATCGGTATTTACGACCCTTAGTTTTGTTGTGGCGGTATGTGCACCACCATTAAAATCTAACGTAGGACACCGCTGGTCCCAGAATGGGGTTCTCCGCAAGCAAAGCCAACAGTAAAATCCATTTGACTGGGGATTCATGTTCACCGTCGCTTTTGGTCCTCTGTATATATATTCTTCCTCGGTGGACCAATACCGTGGCCCTTTCGTAGTGGTCGGGGTGACCATGCTGGTCATTCTTTCATAGAAGGCCGGTATATAATCGAATTGAACAATGTGCCTCAAGTCATGGGTGAGGTCGGGTTCCTTGCCCTATTAATAGCTGCATTTCATTTAACAGCGGCGTCGTCTCGTTCATGACTTGAATACATTTATCCGCACTGTCTGGGGAGGATAACTCGCATTTAACATGGCTGTGTAGTTCAGGCTGGGCTTGGCCAAATTGGGGCCATGTGGAGCGAATATTATGGCAAGCATGAAGCAAGGCCATCTAATAGGATGGCGATAAAAATACCCATAGCCACGCACCCGACTCCTGTAAAATGATATTTGCGAAATCACCCTGTGGCCCACAGTCAATTACCAATGTGTAAACTTAGGGTACTAGTTAATATGAACAGTGTGCAACACATTAATTTGGGGCAGGGGGGCTATGAGGGAGTAGCGTGGTGTTCAACCACTGTGAATAACTAAGGACTGTTAAACAGTGCTACCAATGGTAGACCTGCCGTTATGCAATCCAGCTGACCAGGGTCAGTAAAGAACCGGCGCCAAGCTGCAAAAAAAAGACCACCTAGCCTGGTCAGACACCGCCCTAACACTTTTACTGTTTACGATTAAATATTGAATATTCGAATAAATGGACAAGGGCACTGTTGGCTATAATGGTGCGATTGTTGGTGGTTCGGTTGTTTCCTGGGGGGAGGCTTGCGCTGGTTGTATCCACTGATATAGGCCTTTCCGCTGTTTTTTTAAGGAACCAAGTGGTAAACGGGGCCATCGGTGGCCATTAGTGGCGTATGTACGTGATGGGTCATTATTAAATTATACAGACCGGACCAACCAAGTAATGCCCATTTTATAGCTTTATTAAAGAGCCTACCATCTACAACTCGCCACAGAAGCTGGGTGAACTATTACAGTCGTTAATGGAGCCAAGTCGCCTTTTAAAAATCGCCAAGAATCGATTTAAACCAAACAGATTATTTCCAAGTCTTGATAACTAAATGACAAAGCATGAATCCGTTAACAGCCGTTTATGGTTAACCTAACTAAACTGACCTCCCGGGACCGAACGGGGAGGCGCTACATTATCGTCGACCCTTTTGGGGGATTGATGGAGTAGAAGTAATGGATACGCCCTGGCTGAAACACTTTGAGATCATAAAGGTTGACCAGGGTGGCATTACAGCGAGGCTGAGACGCCCTGGTCAATGCTAACTCATACAACTAGGCCAACTTCCTTATGTAAGGCGGCGGCCGAGTGAGTCCTTTTGACCCCCTGCACTAGATAGACCGAATCGACTTGGCTGTATATGGCCGGGAGGACGAACACGACCTTTTGGGGACAGAAGAGTCGAAATCAGGCCTCAGGCTGAAATATTACCGATCCGCGAACGGGCCCCGCGCACCATTCCTTGCGAAATCATTAGTCTTTGCTCGCGGACCCGTTCTATTTTTTCTTGGCCATACAGCCGTGGACGCGACCGAAGTAATCACTAAGGCCATTCCCATTTGGTATCGGTTACAGTGGCCGGGAATAGCCAAGCACTTGAAAACTGGGTTCATTGTGTGGTCTTGCAATGAAAGGTCAAAAAGGGGTAGTACATCCCGAATGTGGTCCAGTATAGCGCACGCAAAAAAAAAACTGGCCGACAATATCGGATTATTTTTTTCGGGATTCAATAACGCGTATCCAGCCAGCTGAACCATACAGCCCTTTAACACACTTCGGCACAGTGAACCATTGGACATTTCAGTGGGAAGATGGAGATAAAAGGTAAACGACAGGAGAGCTATAAATCAAATATCATTCAAACAACACTATTTCCCCCTATACTATAGTGACGCAAAATTCACATTCACAGCCCATACGGTGCCAACAGTGCAGTGTAATGATATCCTTGAAGGAGAGCAATGAATTGGCTGAATCGGCGAGAGCCACGGTACTGTCTGTACATTCAGTGCTACACTGGCTAGGGCCAGGTTGACCTGGCTATAAGTGAGCCAGTCCAGTAGTTAGCAGTCACTGAGGATACCGCTCCGTTCACTAGGCGCGCCAACATTGACGCGTTAAAGGGCATTTCTCCTTGCCCTCCTCACTAAGCTGGTCACAGTCGCCGGCTCCGCGCTATTTTGAAGAAACACTAATAAGGAGAGAGGGTTAGAGTGGGACAAGGAGAGTACTTTAGTGATTTACGCACCGCCACTATCGTAGATGGCCCAACCCATTGTGTGGGCGGGCACCACAGTCGAATATAACCCGCCACAGTAGGGCAAAGCTTCATGACGGTGCTAATACATTTGTAATGTAATTACTCATTCGGACTAATACACGAATAAGTGTATAGTCATAGTAAGGGCGAGAAAAAAGGGAGAGGGAGGGGGGGAAAGGATGGAAGGGACTGTAGGTGGAACTGGTGGCCCATAACATCCCCTTGTTTTGGCCCTGGCTTTTTGTATCCATTCATTCACGATGTATTGGGCGAACCCCATAACCAGGTCCCAGTCCAATCGCAGAACCGCCCCCCCCCTCTTTGTGCCTCACTCGGCCCGTGATGATGACCAAGGGCTCGAATCGCCTATAAATATGACCAAGTGCCCCAGCCGCACCCGTGCACGCGCAGGACCTCCCTATCTCTTCTTCAGCCCCCACCACTCCGTCGCACCAGAATAACTATACATTCCCGCGCTTTTAGTTTGCCGCCCTTCCCCACTTTATTCTCAATTGTAATCGAGGATTCCCCTATTCAATAACTACGAACCCTCGACAATCTTACCAACGCTTTTCCCTTCGTTTCGATTTTCGCACCTGGGAAATAACCGTTCGCGAACCTTAATCTCATAGATTGAGCTTCATTGACTATTGCATAATTCTACAGCGCCCTTCTCTTCTTTGAGGTCCTACACCCCCGTTTTCAACGTTTATTTTAAGAAATCCACTCATTTTCGGTTACCGCTGCTTCGTAACTTTTGAATTCACTGTAACCCATTGGTTTAACCGACTTTATTCTTTCTATATTTTGGGAAACCACCTCTTTGCACATATATCCTTCCCATCCCGGTCACTAAAGAGTGGTACCCTAACCAGTCTTACATTATTAAACACCATTGACTTGTGTGTATAAATCGAATACCCAAGCCATGATACAGCCCCCTGTTTTAGAGGTCTCCCTCCTAACCGGCCCGGACCACATTTTCCATAACAACGAGACTATTACCGGTAAGTTTATATAAACCCGCTATACAGTTGTTAGTCCACCCCTTGCCCATTGGTACTGGCAGCTCGAGTTGACCTCCCCCCAAACCACCACACTAACCAATACATTCCTTTCTCGCTTACAACTGCCATTTTTTATTGTATTTACCCGACTTTCTATCACATTAGGTGCAGTCAAGTTAAAGACCTATGCGCGCTTCGTTGCCCGTCGGATCGTTTTGTGTTTTATCGGCCAGGAGAAGGTCGCGCTATCCGCCAATTCCAATGGCGACCGCTGTCTGAAAAAAGTGTATTATCAGCAGGAGCTGGTAGTATGGGGCGACCAGCTGGGTACCTACGAAAAGGTTATAAATCCGGGAACGCATTGCTTCCCCTTCAACTGCCAACTGCCTCTCATGAACTACCCGGGTTCAACCAGCCGGTCCGCCTCTGCTGATAACACTTGTCCCGACTTCGTGATTGAATACGTTTTCCAGGCCGGTGTGGAGTGTCGAAACGCACAGGTCCTTTCGTCAGTAGTTCCAATTCTTTATGAGCCCGTGCTTTGGCCGTCGGTCTCATTCGATCGAAACTCGGTAGTGGTTGCGGAAACGGAGGCTCATATGGCCCAGGGGATAGTGGCCGATCAGGACGGCAAGGAGCCCTCCTATCAAATCAAAGGCGTCTTTTCCAAGCGAGAATACCAGGCCGGCGACCTTGTCCAAGTGGAGTTGGAAATTAGCCACAAATCTGGGACGGTGAGGGTAATGGAGGCCCTTTGCTCTTTGGAAGAGACCATCGAATGCCATCTGGACGGCCGTGCCCATTCTCACCATCCCGGGCGCAAACCAGTGTGGAATAGTCGCCGTAACTTAGGAATCGACTACCCCGAGCCCCTCGACTTGCCCAAGCCAGTTCCGGTCGTCAGCCCTATTAAGGCGCGTCGCCGCGCCATTTCAAATGCGGCCACTAGCCTACTTGCCATGCGAAGTCCGAGCGGAGAGCAGCACTCTATACCCGACAAAGAACCTGTCAATGCCTTCTCGTCTTCATCGGGCTCGGACCGGCCCTATCGATGTGTAGCCCGCATTCGGCTTCCCCACGACCTGCGGCCTCTCTCGGCGGGCCATTTGTCCTTCCGTTACGACTTAATTGTGGATCTGAAGGTTCCAAACGGATATTTCAAGCGTAAGTCCGCCAAAATGGTCCGGGCCACCTTCCCTATCCATATTGCCACGGTGGATAGGAAAGTGGCTGAAATGGTAGCCTCTGTCCGACAGTCAAGTAAATCGAATTTATCCAGCTCAACCCTTTTCCATTCGTCGTCTCCCCCCGCTCACCTGCCTGACCTACCGTCAGTCCTTCAGACACCCATGGTGGTAGCCAACGGACTAGACCATCCATACATTTCCCGGGGGAAGCCCTATCTAAGCTTCTCAGACGATGATCCGGCACTATGGGTACCGGTCACTTCCGCCAAAATCATATCATTACCTGACACTCCACAGGCCACCCCACCCAAAACCCAATCCCATATACGCCAACCTTCGGACCACAAACAGTTCATCCTCATTGGCAGCAATCGAAGTAGTACTGGTGATGAGCTAACTGATGATGACTGTACAGTAGTTAATGAATGTACCGGTTACGTATCTCAGTATTCGCAGGCCTACGTCCTATAAAGTACAGAGCCTTTCTAGCCAAGCTTAAAACTATAGGGCCATCGACCCAGTCGGTTCTTACTTGCGCATAGTTAAATTTTCATCTATTTTTGTTAATCTCCAATTTTGCACCTTCCCCACCGAACATGACATCCCTTCGTATGACCAAAAATTTTCCTGACGATTTCCATACTAACTAGATTCCAACTTCTCAGTTGGTAATATCCAAATGTATATCCCAATTTAATGCTCTTATGTTATATTCTGGACACTTTCCTCCAACCATTCTTCAGTGTTTGGTTAGGGGTATTTTCTTCCCAACTTTGAAAACTCCTGCTACTTTGATTTTGATGTCCTCATATCATATGTGATCCTTTCATTGTATTTTATGCCACCCACCTCCATTCATCTTCCTTTTTCGACTATTTTAGTACTGCTTTGGACGTTGCCTTCAAGGTTTTCTCTGACAGGGCCTATGTTATAATTGGGCCGCTTCGAATAAAATTATGTGAATTTTCATGTTTCTTCCAATGTTGAATACTGTAGTACTTTCCGGTGTCCAGTCTGTCAAAATCTGCCCATTGCCCGACCATTAGAAAGTGTACAACGACCTACACCATGGTCAATTGCTGAGTGTTATGTAATCGAGTCGTAGTTTGCTATTAATATCCATTAATTTCTATGACAGTATGGGTTAAATTCGGCCCAGCTGTATAGGACTTTGCATGATGTATACGGAAAGATAGGAGGTATATCCATGTTTAATCGGTAGTATTCACTACATCTAACGGTTTTTTTGCCATTTGACCTTGTTGGATTCTTCCTATATCATAACGTACTGCTGTATCCATTTTCTTGGATGTCTATTTTACACTCAATTCTAAAGTCGTTTCAATTGTTTAGCAGGGTTATCCAGTAATTTAGAGGGCCAGCGCTTTGGTAACCCAGCTTTTGGTTCAACATGATAATCCAGCGCCCCAGTATTTCAATATGTGGTACAGCAGCCAGTCTAAGCAACGGGTAGTTAGATACGATTGTCCATCAATAGCCCTAATTGTTGCCGCACGTCACTCTGAGCAGCCAACATCCTAAATTTGACCTTTTCGGTATCTAGCCTTCAGGCTCTATACAGGCCATCGGTTTTCTAACTGTTTTCCCTCTATATTAACAACCGGTTGATTCATTGATAACCCGTTGAAATAGTTTATCGGGCCCTGTATCGTTTGGAAGAATATTCAATATAGTAATATACCATCAAGCCTGTACAGGCTCGTAAAGGATGTATAAAAGAAAATGGGTGGAGAATTTATTTTCAACTCATAATACCTGTTCTATCAATTGTATTTTTTGCTATGTATCAGATTCGAGTTTCTCCCATACTTATAGTGGATCTTACCACGAGTGACGATCTTACTGACAAGGACAGAAGCGCGGAGTTATCAGCTGGGGACATGGGCTAAGGTGATTAATTGTTTATTGACGACTTCACGGATGGCCGGTAGCAACGATTGATATTATATATCTATTTTCCTGATCCTCCATAGAGTGTCTGATGATTCCAATCAGTATCTTATCCCGGGTAGCCTATTGAAATACCCCCTTATCAATATCATTTGCGTGTTAAACGTACACTGTCACAATGCCCACGTCAGTATTTTTTAATTGGCCCCTTTTGAAACTGATCGTTTATGTCTGACGTTTACACACGCCTGTTATGCATATGGGAGTAGTTCAACAAGGCTGTATAACAAAATATCCATTCGATGAGGCATATGCTACTGGTGGGAAATAAACATCCCACCGACTTTCCCATACACATATATTAGTTAAAACCTTATACAGCCGAGCTGAATTTTACTCATATTCTCTATTTCTTAGACCTGTCGTGCACTAACTGCAACACTGTATTTTAGTAAATTTTTTTCGAGTGATGTAACACCGATGATACCACTGTCTACAGTGTTGATTCTCTGAATACTTTAATCGCAATAGCAAACAGTTCTCGTGGGGTGGGCGGTGTCCATGAAAATTGCCAAACCATATATCAGATTTAACCCCCGGTTCCAATTAGAACGTCTGCTTTTTGAATCAATGTCGATAAGATTGATATTGTTCTACCAATGTAGGCCCCGGTACCAAAATAAAATGCGCGCTCCAACCTGGGGCAGGGAGTACGGCTAAGCTAGTAATGTAATGGGTCCAATAAAATTACATTAGCCCCAAAAACCGGCCTTATATTACTGTTATTGAATATTCGCTTAATTCGCTGAATCCACGATGTGCAACATTGTAGATACTACGAATCATCATGCTTACTAGACTATTCCGCCGAGGCTCACTCGAACCTTAGATACCTGGCTACTATGTGCTACGTGTGATCTATCCGATACTACTACCCACGGAATAAACCATAAGCAGACTATATACAGTATTCCCATCGAACAAGTATATAAGTGGGGTTGCAAACGTCTAAGTAAGGGTCCGTTGGGTTAGGATTTGTCCAAGCGGCAAATCCAGGGCCACCGACTTAGTTCACTCCCTAATACCCAAATAGTGAGCCCAATGGCCATCGGATAATTAAGGCAATTATTCCCAGTCCCCACACTGATTCGCAAAGGCTCAGCTGTGTATATTTACTTTACCACTTGCACTCCATCTTTGATGTTTGATTCGACGTATAATCCGACCGGCCAAAAAGCAGTAACTACTGTTTTGGTGATGGGTAACCTGTGCATTCTTTTTATATATATAAAAAGAGAATAGTCTACAACTGGTTGAACACTGAATAAGATCCTAATAATAGTATACGAGTGTTTGATAACCACTCATCTTCTAAAAAAAAGAAGCGGGGGGTTATGGTTCTCATAATCGATCACCATCGACCCTTCGCACACTTCCCAGAGCTGCACGGCCGATACATCAACGGGGGTGGCTCTGGTGGAACATATAATACCATTGTAGGGATACTATTGATTTCGCTTAGTGGGAAGTTGGATGTTCTGTTTCGGGCTCCAAGTCCCACCGATCATGACCTTTTTCCACGCATATGTTTCGTATCGAAAGACTTAGCCCCCGTTATGTAATAATCCCAAGAACAGGATGAGGAAGGGGGTGGTGGCGATGGAGAAGGGGTGTTGCAAATTGTGTATATTGTTGAGTGGTTCAATGATTGGCTTTTCCGTACTCCTCCATCAAGTCCAAACTTACTATACGGGCTGAAAAATGAAACTGTCTTGGTAACTAGGTAGAAGAGCACCAAGCGGAGCGGAAGCAACCCTGAGGCAGGGCAATCATTCTCTGAAGTACATGGCGCAGGATTTTCAACCGAGAGAATGGATCAACACTCCCCGAGGCTGGTGGGAAAAAATAATAGCTTCGATCCCTAATGTATGTTTCATTTACCTCGTTTAGGGAACTTACATAGAGTAGGGTCACTTATTCGGCCAAAGGTATAATCATCCATTTGAACGAGAACAGAGGGGCGGAGAGGAGAGGAGGTTCAGGGAAAAAGAACAAATGGGTAATTGCAAAAAACTAACCCACAGCTTCAGTTTCGTTTGCCGCATATAGAATAATACTAATTTACAATTGACCATGGGTAAACTTGGCAGTTCCATTCGAATATCTAAAAGAGCGTCAACGGCAAATACACTAGAATTATAAACTCAACTTTCTCACCACCTTGACGACCGACTATAATTTCGGCGATCGCCCCGGGCCGGCGGTGAAACTTTCATCTCGTCTAGATCACCACCACTTTAGCTTGAGTATCGGTGATTTCGGCACTGCTATGTTTCAAACACAGCGGCTTTAATATGACATTGCTGGGTGAGAAGTAACTAAAGTGCCATCCGTTAACTTTAGAGACCCCTATTCCGTAGCTGAGGGAACCAAGAATTGTCAAGGGAGAGAGAGAAGAGAAGAGAAGGGTATGAGCGTATATCCATAAAAAGCAGGGACATTTCTAATACTCACCCGATCACCCTGAGCCTACATCGCCGGACTAGTCAATTCATTGGCATACTTGTCTTAGCACGACGTATACTGTTCGGCAAAAACTATGTCAAAGATAGGTAGAGGTTGCGATCCTTCAGCACTCTGTTCCAAATTGGTAGTAGCCCGCCAACGGTCGTTCCTAAAACTGTTGCGCTTGGCCATAAAAGGCCCAGTAAGTGAGAAAAGAGAGGGATTTTGGGTATTAAAAAGCAGCATACCTATATGAGTGTATTCACAGCGACTTCAATCCGGAATAGTTGCTACACGAAAGCCGAGTGTACCTGATGGGTCACTGAAACCCCCCTTTCCACCCGCGTGACTGTTGAAATAAACCAATTCTAATGAGATACAATGCTATCTTCACCTCACCATGCTTACCCACTGGAGCTCTAGCGGCCCGGATTCCAGTGATCCACTGGGATAAGTGGAAATAACAACGAAGGGAGGAAGGAGGGGCTCTTAAAGAGATCGTGATATACGGTATGGTCCTTTAAGCATGGCCATAAAGGGGGTGAAGGATTCCTCGGTGGAGAATGGGAATGAGGTGGCAGTGATAATAAGACCTGCTCCCTCCTCTATGCCAGCCGTTGAACTAGGCGGCCGACGGTCCCCTGGTGAGCTGGTATACCCTGGACCTGCATACCAGGGGTCGAGGTAAAATGAATATACCTTCGACGCATAGGAATTACAAGTCTCTCCTCCCTCCCTCCTTTCCATCCTCCCTGACTCGCACTCCCCTTCTTAACTTGGGCAAACAGAATGACATTCTTCTTTCCCGGGAGGAAGGGGTATTTTAGGAGGGGAGGGGTTTAAAATCCGCCGACCTGCCGATTTGTTGGGTCAATCAGGGCACCGGAGTCCCTACAACGACAACAAGATTGCACTTCGTTCGAGAGTGGCTTAATCTGTTTATATGTAGATGGTTTGACAAACCCATATTATGGAACGCCCAAATAGACAATATAAATATATATATATATATATATATGTTGGTTTGCTGCACTATTGAGGGGGGAATATAAGAATTTATATTCTAAAAAATGGCAATCCCATTCGGGAGGATGTGAAATTGGTTTGAATGGTTATTGGCTGTAGTTAGGACAAGCCGCAGCTATGGCTTTGACTGGTTAAAAAAGAAAATGAGCAACTACTCGGATCGCTGAGGATTTCTCCCCCGCCCACGCCCATCCCCATCTCTGTGACTCTAATGAGTGTATGAGGTGGCTCCGAAGACGCAGTATGTCTTCAATTGTCTGAAATACCACAGGTAATTTAGGTAAGTACTTCCATTCGAAGCACATGGCTAAACTGGCTGAATCCATACTCAAGCGCTCCAGAGAAAAAAGTGGAATCATAGATGTGCTGGAATAGTGTGATAATAATTAGTGAGGCACTGTATGCAATCACCTACCCTACACACTCTCTCTATCACTGATGACTTTAAAAGAAGCGAATGAAGAACCACCACTTTCAGATCTAAATATAGTCATGTAGTGTATAGTTTTCGGGAAAAGGGTGGGTTTACGAAATAGGGCCAATAGTTTACCTCTGAGTAGAGGTGTGCCAGTGTATGGACATGTACACGGACCTCCTCTCTACCCACACCCCACCACTACCCATGTCATCATGGAGTGGACTTACAGAATAGGACTGCCCTCACCGGGCGGAATTTACCAGAATTTTGATATTGTTTAGATTTTCATTCACCGGGAGCACGCACCCCCATCCGAAAGTTCTCGATACACCATGGTTAGAACAGAGCTGAATTGAAAAAAAGAAGAAGTTGTAATCGCAGCCCCGTTTTAACTCGCCCACTGGTTGTCTGCTTACCCTAGGAGCACCCAAAAAGGCGAATGATCGTCCCGACTAGGCTGTAAACGAAGGTGGGGACTACATGTCAATAATAACACAGCGACGTCCATTCAAAAAGACATTACTCAGTTGTTGTTACTTTTGGGAGTGTGGTGTGTTGTGATTTACTAATGGGCACTGAATTATAGTACTGGACCAAACAGGCGAAGAAGGGGGGAGAGATGGTGGAAACTTGAGGTCCCGCCCAAAAGATAATCAATCTATTATGTACCAATTTCTAAGCAAGCGCTAATATAAGGTGGTGGTGGTCAATAGGCCTGCGGGTGCCCTGGAGAGAAAGAGAGAGTGGTAATTGTTTGGGGGAGGGGGGGCACTGGTATGCAGCTATTTTCTGAAAATCGTACCAGGGGGCAAGCAATAACAGACATGGGCTACTGTTATTCATTGCTGAAGGGTTTGTTGACATCCGTCACCAACTGTAGCAATCATGTTTGCCGATAGTACAAGTCTGCATGATTAAACAATGCTATGGTTTGAGGATAACAACCCCCCCCTCCTACACACAAATGAAGCATTCGAAATGGACTACCAAAACGAGGTTTATTATTATGATTATTTTTGCTATAAGTTATGTTATGTGGGTGCACTCCACTCAACCAAGGGGAACTGAACCATTAGGTGCATTAGCCCAAACAGAGGTCGCATGTCGAGGGATAGTCTGGCAGAGAATGGGGTTAAAGTCGCCTCTACACCAGGGCTCTACAGTGAAGCGAGAGATTCATACATGAACCTTGTGCCCCATCACAATCTCCCCCCTAGGGACCAGTCATCAAACTATATATATTTATCAATATGCGGGGTGATAGTCAGTGCACCGATTCAGATGTATATATATATATATATATAGGTGTGTGTGTATGGCACCTGTATGCCGCAATATAGTGTTATTCACCCCTTTACTTCCTATTTTAATTCGGGTCTTTGTCAGTTCACTGCCTCCGCACGCTTGGGGCTAGGCCATGTTGGTAAATTTGATTGTGACGATATCGTCGGGGAGAAGGGGGTTAGGAGGTGGAGATGTAAATGTAAATGTAGCCCCCCTCCCATTGGGAACCCACCGCCAACGACAGAAGAGCAAAGGAAACATCAAGAATGTAATGGAATATAAAAGGACCGACTCAATCAAGCATGACTAGCATTGTCCAGCAGTCTGGATCTAACCCCAACCCTCCTCTCACCCTCTACCTATTTAATCCCCAATAACCCTGTTCAAGACTGGGTACTGTTACGGTCAAAACCCTAACCCTCGACGGGGACAATGTAACCCCACGCCTACCCTGGCACCCCCTCATACATTAAACCAGTCAGACTTGCCTAAAACAAGGTGTGAATGTATGTATGTGGGGTGGGGAAGGAAGGAAAGGGTAGTGACAGTCCCGCCTCTGGTAATAGCAAAATGGATCATAATGAACGAGAGGGAGGGGAGGGGGCAGGTCTGTGACCTGGCCACCTGATCACCCCTCGTCCACCACCGAGTTCGGATGCCTGCCATTGTGGCCCTACTGAGAGTAAGGGTCCCAAGGAAGGACCCTCGGCGAACTTACAATACCTTCACAGCGGACAACCCACGCGACAAGAGGGGGGCGTGGGTGAGAGTGGGGAGTGGGTAAGTGCGGGATATGAGGTGCGGCTAGAAAAGTAGTCGGAGATGGTCATATCCCGAGAATGGGGCGCCTTCGGCATTAAAAATACCTGCCCATGAGGAGAGGTCCCTTCGTTGGCCATTTGTCCACCGCCGACTCCTTAATGATCAAGCACATGGACTTGCCTTATTCACTACTCGTTCGACACCCTGGCCAGCGGCGGAGCTGAACCGAGCTGGGCCGCGCCGCTGGTTTATGGTACATCTCTTTATTCTCGGTTCCCGCCAACGACTTCTAATCTTATATATATGTATATATGAGAGAGTACGTGGGGTAGGTGTGTGAAAAGTGAAGGTTGGGCACAATCATCGCCAGCGGATCACTCATATTGGACGAACGCCATCGACCTTTGCAATATAGATATTCTTTCACTAGGGCGGCACATCCCTCTCCCCCGTACTCCTCCCATTTATCTTGGGTTTTCCCCCATCTCTCCCTCCTTACAATCAATCAGCCCCGCCTGTACCCATCATCGCACCAGTCAAATAACGAATCCATCTTTCGGTATGCCAATGTTGAGTGGTTGGAGAAGATTCAAGGGTGCATTCTCTATACCAGTCAGCTGTCAGGGTACTAACAATGGTGGGGAAGAAAACACTACTATAGCCTGCACTCCCCCCTCTCCCATTCTCTCTCTCTCTCTCTCTCTCCTCTGGTAGATTTTTATCAATGGCCAAGCCCCCTTCCGACTAAAATGGTGACAAACGAGGCCCAAAAATGACGAGGAATGAGGGGAAAGAAAGGAGAGGGAGACCGAAAAAGAGGGAGAACGGCTAAATGAGGAGGAGGAGTAGAGTCAGCCCAAGCTGGCGTTAGGTTTCCCACTCCCACTCCCGCTGCTTCACTCTCTTTGCCGATCCACATCAACTTCCGTTAGCACAGCCCTCTCCCTACTATTGCTATTCTTTATTATTGTTATACTTCATTTTTCACCTCTCCACCCTCCCTTTCCCCCTTGTATTCTTTACCTTTTTTACCAATGTTCCTTATAAATCCCCCCCTTAGTATCTTTTTGTTGACATAGCTTAACACTGGTTTGCCGGTGACCTAATTTATACTCTCGACTCGACTATTGCAATGTCAGCTACTTGAGGAGGTCCACCGAGGTATAGTCCCCGACGGGTATTGTGTGGCCTCCCACTTACCCAACCACACCACACCACACCACCTGGTGCTGCCAACACCAGGCCAGTCCCGTTGGGTTCTCCGCAGGGTATATTAGTCGCTACCATGCATAGTGCAGGGCATCTCCCCCACAGCCCAACCCTCACGGCCAACTGCAAGGCAAATGAAAAACTTCACCCCACCGTAACAGTTCTCGTTCACATTCTTTGTCTCCTCTTCCCTTTTCTCTCCCCGCACTCCACACACGCTCACGCTCATATCGGGTGATTGCCAATGTAAATTTAAAATACCCCCTCAAAAAAATAAATATAAACATCGTTCAAGACCAACCAACTAACTAACTGACTAGCTGACGACTGGCCGTCCCGAACATCTTGGTCGAAGTGCGCACCCCTTCTCCCCAAGGGGAGGGAGGGTTTACCCCGTTACTGTCGATTTTTCCACACCGATGTATAGTACAGTCTACACCCGTGCTGTCCACTCTACTCTACTCTGCCCTCCCCTTCTCTTCCTTCCACATCAGTCTTATCATGTCGTGATGCACCGATACAACCACCGATGGATTAGCATCCCAACCACTATCACCACTTATGCCTCGACATGGGGTAGGTGAATAATTGGGAATCCCCATTTAATGGAGGCCAAGGAGGAGGAAGAGGGGTGGTCGGTATCCTACACCCCATTTCTACATCACCCTCCCCATCCCCATCATAACCACAAACTATAGACTGGGATCATCCTAAACATCACTCCGGGGATTCTCCTTTTCATTTCCCCACCCCCATTTTATATATATATATGTCTATATACTTACCAACCTCTTTTTATATACAACCCCCTTTCCCTCATCATTATTGACCAGCGCACGCTCAGTCCCAAATTGGTGAGATGCACGTGGCATACATTACTTCCGTGGATCCTGTGGGGTTTATATATGAAAATGGCCAGAGCCTCCTGCCTCATAGGTGATGGCGATGGTGGTGATAGTGGCGAAACTAAACCACCATTCCTCCCTCCCTCCCCCTCCCCACACACGGCGCATAAACCAAGTGCACTAGTTAACTAATGAACTATACGAGAGCCGACAAGGAGGTTGTGAGTGATAAATAAATCCCGCCATTTTCCGCCACAGTCCGCCGGGTCACCCAATTGGTATCTTAAGCCACAGTGGCGGTTTAACTGGGTTTCTAGTGAACGGCGAGAGGGGGACGGGAAATGAAGAAATGGTGGGGGGGG